>APFE031665841.1:25936-46258 GCA_000404065.3 Pinus taeda
AAAAGCTTAACAAAATTTCATATAATGTAATTTTGTAAAATTTTATGTTACATTTTTAAATAAAGAGTTATGGTATATCATGTTTATTTAATTTTAAAAGTCTAGATTTAATATTTGCATGCTTATTTAATTCCAAGAGTTTAGATTTAATGTTTTCAAAAGTTTATAGAGATATTCAACAATTTTTAATTTTGCAAATTTTTATGATATCTTTTTAAATAAATGATTTTGATATTATTTATTAAAAGATGAAATTTTCTATTTGGATGAAATTCAATTATGATTTTAAGCAAGATTACAAATTATAGTTTTTATATCAGACACTATTTAAAATAATAACATTTTGAAGTGAAAAAGGTAATCACAAGTTTGTAAAGATATTTATACTTATTGGAGATTACACACTTGGTAGAAAAAATCATGATAATTTTTTACTTTCTAGTATCTTAAAACTAACATATCAAAAGTTGGGTGAATACATATCTCTTATTGTTTCAAGAAGATCGTAGGAATTCATTTCAATGTATTCCCTTGAATGTTTATCGACAACCAATAGATGCGCTAGCTATTCTATTGTAATTGTAAATTTCTCCAACAAAATGTTTACGATGACACCATGAAAGAATATGATTCCAATACACAATGCAACCTGATTGTTCTTTGAAAAGATATGGTGGCATTTTGTCTTAGCATCATTAATCATCTCGATCACAACAATAGGTTTCTTAACTATTTTTTCCAAGGGTTGTGTGTACTTCAACATCCCATATTTGTGGTACAGTGATTATCATGCACCGTATGGCACAATAATTACTTCACCTTTTGAAGGATGCCTTCCATTGTTCCTAAAGGATCCATTACCTATTACAAGTATTATCCCTAAGACAACGACAAAAAAACATACATAGGACTCATAATCAAGTTTGAAATTTTTTTCTCTAAATTTAGTTGCAAGCACAAAGCCAAGAATGTTCTTCACCACAAAGAGCATTGATTTCACATAGGAGAGACCATAAGTTTACCTTTTAGAAGGATACTTTTAAAAAGTAAGATAGAAATATCAAGCAACTTAGAGATGGCCTTTACACCATGATGTAGGAGTATATACTATGGATCATGAAGATCCAAGAAAGGAACAAGGAGTGCCAAGAGGGAAGAAACATGCAAGAAGAACATATAGATGGGGAAATCTTAGAGTATTCGATGACTATGTTCAAGATAGAAGGAGTCCTAGATAGAGGAACCCATTCTATGGATTAATATTTACTATGTATTTACCTCCTTCGGATTGAATGAGGGTAATTATTTGATAGATGGAGAGGAGAGTCGTAAATATTCATGCTATTCATATCATCATTTGTCGTACAAACTTATTTCTTTAATGATAATTTGGAGTTGATTTTTCCCCTTATTCACGTAGCATTTATATAAGTTGCTATATGAAATCATTTATTTCTAACTAAGTTTTATATACATTACTATATTTATAAGATAATTTGTAAGAATAATTATTGTAGTTGTCCTTGTGGACTTGTTAGTTTTCTAGGCACGTGAGATTTTATTTTGCATTCAATCAAAGAATATTCCCATTGGTTTTGAGAATCTTAAATCTCTATAGCTTCAAACGCAAGTACTCTATTACTAAATGTAACAACCCCACTTGGAAAGGAGAAACTAATAGAAGGTGGTTATCTACAAATTATATTCAATAAACAATTTCCACTAAAACCAAATGTGAAAAGTCAATCAAGCAGAGGGAGAAAGAATAAGGAATGAATTCATTTAAAATATAACTAATTGAGTCAAATTGACTATTGATATAGAAATCATGGAATTTGGCACTCCTCCCATCGCATGTGACCTTTGAGATCCTAGGATACCCTTGCATAGGGCTTTAAATCTTTTGAAAATATCTCGACAATTAAACTCTCTACCTTAGTCCAAAATTATTATTCAATCTATCACATAAACTAATGCTTGTCAACCAAATAAGAAATAGTTATAGGTTAATGACTTACACCTCACACATGGTTTTAATCTTCCCTAACCCTTCTACTCCCATTCAACTTTAGCTCATGTTCATCCATTGATCCAACCAATGCAAACACCAAGACCATCATATCCACACCACATTCTCAATATGATAGGCCATCCTACATAAAATAATATTAGTATCCTCACAACATTACTCATTATAATGCCCATCGGCATTCCTATTCGCTAACATAACCTTTCATTGGTACTCACTACCCTCCAGACATTACCCATATTTGGTTCATAATGATAATAATCCCACTTAAGCTCATAACATCGATAGATGCCAAGTTGACATATCATAGTCCCTTGTCTATAGAACAAGGAATCCCTTTCGGGTAATGATTCAATCGCTTAGTATAAGGAATTGCACATACACTACCCCCCACTAGATTTGAACATGTGGAATCCAAGGAGGAAACACATTTTCTTAACTATTATGCCCACTAAGATTGCACCTTCGATTTTCTTCAAGTAAATAACTGATACATTATGTTGTTTTCTTATGAATCTTCATTTATCATCTATGAACAAATGACCATCATGTATGTGGATAATTCTATTTCACTCACACAAGTCCATGGCATTTTGGATTACATGGAATAAATTAATAATGTAGCAAATAACCATGCTTTTTGGGCCTTTTTGTCCTAGTTATGGTGATTTTTTAAAATTTCATGATTTTATAGCTAAAATTGTATTGTGTAGTTGCTTCAATGAAAATGGGAGCTAAGAAACCAATCTATACCATCAAAACTTATAAAATTGTAATTTTGTATTACAAAAGTTGCAATTTTTTATCATAAAATTCTACATTTATCAAATGAAAGGTGATGTTTGCTACATCATTAGATGACCCTAATGAGACACAAATAGATCTAATATCTTTAAACTCAATTAATATTGTTGTAAGATAAATAATCAAAATAAGATGACACATTATAAGAAAACTACCCTTTTCTCCAATGAAACTATCGAGAATAGCATGTTATTTTCTTCAAACTTTAGTTGCCAATTCTTCCTCCCCCATATACTACCTATTAATAATAGGATACACACAAAACTAAAAACACAAAATCTAAGCCAATAAAAATTAAATAATTCATCAATCAAGCATAGCATGCACCATATGTATACCCCAATCTAGAACATTAGTTTAAAAGCATGACAAAATGACCCCTTTTGATCACATAGAATAGTGGAAAAGGAAATCAATATATTTGGTTTGAAATTTGATAGGAACCATTTTCAATTAGTGGAATCATATATATCAAGTGTTAATATTATACAATATAGTTGCAGTTGGGCCATTCTAGGGTGTTGAACCCATTTTTGCATTAAAAACAATGATCTCATCAATTAGACATTGTAATTTCAACAAAAAATGCATGGCTATATTTTGATGATGTAAAATTGAAAAAAAATAGACTTGTAGAATATTTAACTTTCTTCTAATCCAAATTATGAACTTTAAAGTCATAATTTTTCTTATGATAAATGGTGGGGACACACGTGACTTCACGTGACTTAACCTGGTGTGGATTCTAACTTAACCTAAATCCATTTAACCTGGGTTCTGGGTGTGCGCTTCAAGCTTGTATCCACTGGAAATTGGGGTTTAGAGTTTCACTATGGTTCATTGTGATGCGGTCGCGATGGAGGAGAGAGGTTGTATGCGTGGCTCATTTCCTGTTCTGTGGTTCTGCTGGAACTTGCCCTATTTGTATTCCATGCTATGGTTTTTTCGAGCATGCTGAGATCATCTTTGGTGTTGTGGTGTGAGACTTAATGATTAGGTGATCATGTCCTAAGTGGAAAAAATGCTCAAATTTTGAATTGCTCAGAATTGGTTGAAAACTGAATGATAGGATATGCCTCATCAAAACGATCATGTAGCCATGAACGACACTCAAATTCGACACTGTATGTGAAAGTTATTCAAGTTTGAAGTTTACAATTTCCTTCAAAAATCAGTTTGACTAGGATTGACTTTTGATTTTTGAAATATTAAAAAAAAAAATTGAGGAATATTCTCTGTAATATACTCCAGAATATTCCTCGGAATATGTTGTTTGGTTGACCAATATGGATCTGACACGTGCCCTGCCCAGAGGCCACCACGTGGCCCGAAGACTACAATTTATTATGGTAAAATTTTTGGCACTTCGCAGGATTTGATCACGGGTCTCCGTGCTACCAGCCCACAGGCCTAACCGGCCCACCTACACAGTGGTTCTTAACCACATAGTGTCACATTTCATATTTGAATTTTGAACATGGTGCAGGTGACAGTAAAGGGAGTTATCCCCCTTATAATAGAACCCTGACGCAGAACCAGAGGACTAAACTCGGTGGATAAACTTCAAACCCGACGGTTAAGGTTTCAGTTCACGTGATCAAATGCGCCATTACCATCGACAATTACAGTCAGTTGGCGATCAGCTTGGCAGAGTCTGCCATTTTAGGCGTGTTTTCCAAATTTAGCAGGCCTAACTATAGTTATTCCACTTTTGGTGGAGTTTTCTTAGGCCAACTTGGACAAAACTTCAGTTGGTCATAACTTTCACTAGGGAGATCCTTTTGGAGCGAATTTTTTATTTTATTTTGGGTATTCTAAGCATTCCAGAGCCAATGGTACAGGTTTCAGAGCCATTAGAGTTCATCTTCAGGTACATTTTTAGCAAAGAATCTTGGAGAGCCATCAGGGCCTAGGGAGTGTTGGAGCTGTATTAGGCTATGGTTAACCATTGGAGGTGAAACGAAAGCCATTCTTGACTAATTTTTGTGTTCAGAACTCATTTCCACACCTTATTTTGCTTGTTTAGGCTTTATTATCACTGTATAACCAATATGAGCATCTAATAAGAGCAAAGACATGCCCATTTAGGGGCCTTGGACCCTGCAGATGTAGCCCAGGAGGGGTGAACTGCCTCATCAGCTACTGTGTTATATTATGTGATTTTATCTTGCCGTGTTTTTCAAATTTGATATGCTAAACAGTAAATTGAAATAATACTCCTTCACACATAAGACTCATAAAGTTATCAAAAACACTTTGTTTCAATTGCAAGACATGAGTAACAGTTTGCACATATAATTTAATGGAAATGAATACCTTGAACAACAAATACAAGTAGTTTCATTTTTAGTTCAGTTGGTATCAGAGCTCAGTTTTGAGTATTAGTTTTGTGCAAAGATATTTTTGACTGTTTTGCAAGTTTTAATGCTTACCAGGCTTAAACTTCAAAGAGGGAAAGGACAATTGGTTAGAGCACAGGATAATCCTCAACCAAGGAGGGCTAGGGTGCCATTATCTCCACCTTCTAATTCACCCTCAATAGCCTTAGAAGAAGCTTCAAGTATGTCTGAAAGGGGAGGAGAAGTTCCTGAAGACATGGATCCAAGAGAAGAAGAACAGGTATTCAGAAAAGATTTCTTGGACATGACTGAGATGGTAAGAATATTATACCAGGAAAGGAATGATAGGTTGGTTGGAGAAGGGTCTAAACATCAGAAAGAAGGAGAGGGCTCTTCAGGAGGAATGAAAGGCAATGATAATTCAAATAAAGGGCATGGAGGAAATGGCAATCCACCATCCCCATGATCATCCTCTTCCTCTACATCGTCCTCCTCTACCTCAGTAAGTCAACCTCATAAGCCTAAATCTTCTGGAAAAAGTCCATTTTTAAAGCTAGATGTTAAATTTAACTTGCCCATGTTTAAAGGTGCAGTCAATGCAGAGAAACTTGACAACTGGATAAGACAATTGGAAGTTTATTTAAGGATTCATAACTTACATGATGACAACACCAAGATTCATTTAGCCTCTTTAAGAATGGATGGAGCAACATTGGTATGGTGGGATGCCAAGACCAAGGATGAAATTCAAAAACATGGTAAGCTTACTTTATCATGGGCTGAATTTATTTCCACAATTAAGAAGCAATTTTACCCTCTTTCTCATTTACAAAAGGCTATAATGAATTGGCAAAGTTTTAGACAACTTAAAGGACAAAGTGTTCAAGAATACACTCAAGAGTTTAGGAGAAGAGCACTCTTATTAGGGGTAGACTTATAAAGTTAAAACACTTTGTTAAAATACATAGATGATTTTCACAGCTACCTTAAACACACTATCCTTATGTTCAATCCTACTAGTCTAGACGAAGTTTGTGTACAGGCTATGCATTTAGAGACTAGAGGGAAAAACACTTTTGATGGAAATGAGGGTAGTGATTTTAAAGGCAAAGGAAGAAAAATAATTGCAAACTCTAGAAAGGAAAAAGGGAAACTCTTTTGCAAGAATTGTTCAAAAACAAGCCACGATGAAGATCACTGTTAGAAGCTTCATTTGGAGCTAAAACCAGAGAAATATAAAACCAAAGACAAAACCAAAGAAAAGGGAAAAACTGTAGCAACTGTTGAACATGACTTAGGGTCTGAATAAGGTGATGAGACAAAAAGTATCGCCATGGTATTAAAGAACATAAAGGGGAAAGAGGTTGTACAAGAAACAAATCCAATTCTAGCACATTAAACTGTCACAAAGAAGCTCAAAATGAAAAGAGGAGGGTAGAGCTATTTCATCTGAGGATAATCTCAAACCACACAAAGATAGACACACATTTTGATAGTGGGTCTCAAGCTAATCTCGTCTCAAAAGACTTAGTCAAACAGTTGAAACTTGAGACAATTCCCTATCCAAAGCCTTATCCACTTGGGTGGATATGCAAGGATGCAAACTTACAAGTCTCAAAGAAGTGCATCTTGCGCTTCGCCATAACAGCTCATTATGTTGATTGGGTTGAACTGGATATACTACCGCTTGACATTACAGGTGTTGTGTTGGGTAGTCCATATTTATTTGACAGAAAGGCAATCTTCCATCGCCATGAGAATAAGTATCACTTGTTCAAGGATGGAAAAGAGTACATTGTGAGAGCACATAAGACGAAGCTAGAACCTTCTTTAGTCCATGCAGGGCAATTGAAAAGGCTAGTTAATGCAAGTCAAAATCTGACTTTGTTGATGTTTAAACAACAAGATTTTGTACAAATTTCTTTTCATATTATTGCTAATATAAATGATGATATGTTTCAGCCTGATAACAATTCGTCTTTGAAAGAAGATGACAAAAGGTTGCACAAGATACCTTTGGTGTCGATCGGTGCAGAGAACGAAGTGTCGGTGCAAAGCGGTGCAAGATTCCATGCGAAGGAAAAGCATGTAAGAAAAAAGGGTGCACATTTCAGCATGGGTCAATATTGGTTTCAAAATGGCAGATCGGTATGGCAAGAAAACTTGGTCGGGATTCGGCACAAGTACAGGGCTCATTCAGCAAAAATTCGTCATGTGAACAGTTAGCAAGGTGAACTTTATTCTAAGTCTTCTTTGAAGTTTGACCATTGTAGAAATAGTATGTTTTCTGCAAAATATAATTGTTGTTTTGCAAATTTCAAGAATTGACATCATGACATAGTCAATTTTAGCAACGGTCGGTTAGTGAATTCAAGGGAAAATTTATCTTTTTATGAGAAGCTCAATTTGATGAAGTCGGGAAGATTTCAGTTATTCAAGGTTGGAAGAGTCGAGAATTAGTCTCCTCGTCTTTATTTTCGGTAATCAGAGAGCTTTTGGGGTCCAAAAGCTTCCCATTTGGGAGGGTGATCAGGTGATCATGTCCTAGGTGGAAAAAATGCTCAAATTTTGAATTGCCCAGAATTGGTTGAAAACAGAACGACGGGATAGGCCTCGTTGAAACGATCCTGTAGCCATGAACGACACTCAAATTTGACACTGTATGTGAAAGTTATTCAAGTTTGAAGTTTACAATTTCCTTCAAAAATCAGTTTGACCAAGATTGACTTTTGATTTTTGAAATATTAAAAAAAGAATATTTTGAGGAATATTCTCTAGAATATTCACCAAAATATTCCCCGAAATATGCTGTTTGGTTAACCAATCTAGAACTGACACGTGGCCTTCCTGGAGGCCATCACGTGGCCCCAAGACTACAATTTATTATGGTAAAATTTTTGGCACTTCGCAGGATTCGATCACAGGTCTCCGCACTACCAGCCCATAGGCCCGACCGGCTTGCCTACATAGTGGTTCTTAGCCACATAGGGTCACATTGCATATTTTATTTTTGAACATGGTGTAGGCGGCGGTAAAGGGGGCCAACCCCCTTATAATAGAACCCTAGCACGGAACCAAAGGACTAAACTCGACAGATAAACTTCAAACCCGACAGTTAAGGTTTCAGTTCACATGGTCAAATGCGCCATTACCGTCGGTAGTTATGGTCAGCTGGCGGTCAGCTTGTCGGAGTCCACCATTTTAGGTGCGTTTGCCAAATTTAGCGTGCCCAATTGCAGTTATTCCATTTTTGGTGGAGTTTTCTTAGGCCAACTTGGACAAAACTTCAGTTGGTCATAACTTTCACTAGGGAGATCCTTTTGGAACAATTTTTTTTTTTTTTTTTTGGGTATTCTGAGCATTCTAGAGCCAATGGTATAGGTTCCAGAGCCATCAGAGCTCATATTCAGGTACTTTTTCAACAAATAATCTTGGAGAGCCATCAGAGCCTAGGGAGTGTTGGAGTTGTATTGGGCTATGGTTAACCATTGGAGGTAAAACAAAGGCCATTCTTGAGTATTTTATGTGTTCTGAACTCATTTCCACTACTTATTTTTCCTGTTTAGTCTTTCTTATCATTGTATAACCAATATTAGCATCTAATAAGAGCAAGGACATGCCCATTTGGGGCCTTAGACCCGACAGATGTAGCCCAGGAGGGGTGAACTACCTCATCAACTGTTATGTTATATTATGTGATTTTATCTTGCTGTGTTTTTTAGAATTGATATGCTAAATAGTAAATTGAAATAATACTCCTTCACACATAAGACTCAGAAAGTTATCAAAAACACTTTGTTTCAATTGCAAGACATGAGTAACAGTTTGCACATATAATTTAATGGAAATGAATACCTTGAACAACAAATACAAGTAGCTTCATTTTCAGATCACTTCACTTGTCTATTATCTTTGTTGTTCACTCGACTTTGTTGTCTATTATATACTCTTTACTGGTACTTTTCTCTGTTCTCAAGCATTCTTGCTGTGAGGTTTATTCTCCGGTTCGTTTGCCGGTTAAGTAGACCTATAGTTGATTTTCCTTTCTCTATGCTTTGGTAACTATTCAGTAACTATTTGCCTTGACTAATTCTTCAGGGTCTTATAACTCTGCTCCAAGAATTCTCCCATTCTTTTCCAAGGTAATTTGTTGTTTCAATTTCAATTTCCGCTTATGTTGTAGATTTTTCTAACCCTCTGCCTCCTTGTGAGCATATGGGTTCTTCTCATTTTGGTTTGTTGTGGCTTTGGCAGAGTTCTCCTTCAAGTATTTGCTCTTTGCAAACTTGCTTTCCTTCTACTGTGTTGTATCTTTGTATTTCTCTGCAACTTTTAAGTGGTTTTGTTCTAATTTCTATTTGTGGTAGGTGTGAATGGAGGCTTCTCTTAGTTGTCTCCTAGTCTCGTCTTCTTTTGACAAGGTAGGGTCTTTCCCTTTTCCATTTTCTAGAGAAATGAATGGAACCCTTGTTCAGTTTCATATTAAGTGTTTGAGTTTCAAAACCCATAGTAGGGTTTGGCCAATGTATTCCACTTGTGGTTGTTGGCCCTTATCGAGTTCTGTTATTTCTATTTCTGCTCACTGTAGTTAACCCGAGATGGGTTTTGTGGTTGTGTCCTCTGTTCATTGTTTGGAAAGCCTCGGTGGCTCTGTCGAATTGTATAAATATTTTTACAAACCCTGAGAGGGTTCTATTGTAATTTATTTTGCTTGTAGTTTGACTACAATGACTCTAGAAAACAGTTCGAATTTCTGTAAAATTTTGAAATGAAATTTGTTTATTTTATGTACCTGGATTGTGTATGTCACTGGAATGTTGTTCTTTTGATGGTGAAAAGGCTCACTTCTGATTTGGTTGGAAATTAAAATCGATATGCTTCTGCTTTGTGTGTTGTCCTCTATCTACAATGAACTCAGAAATCTGGAAATTTGAAAAGAAGCAATGCAACAGATATAAATGAATTATTTAGTTTTATTAATGTATTCATATGTTTGTATTTGCTTCACACAGCACACATGCCTACTATCTTTTCTCCTCTTCTCTCACTTTCCTCACCCTCTCCTCTTTGTTCTAGAAATGATTACGAATAAATCCATTTATGTTTCAGTTACATATGGTTATTTTCTAGAACTATATTCCAGGTTCCCTAACTCATTTTATTTCCTTAACTATTTCTAACTTAATTTAGCTAATCTTAATGACAACTTGATTTTTAGTTACATATGGTTATTTTTTGGAACTATATTCCAGGTTCCCTAGCTCATTTTATTTCCTTAACTATTTCTGACTTAATTTAACTAATCTTAATGACAACTTGCTTTGGTTGTTCCAACCCTACCTACCATTGAAATTTAAAATAAAATTAACAGAAATTAAATTTACCCTTTCCCTGTCCAGCAGGGAAACAAAACACTTCCAGATGTTGCCTAGTCATTGGATGCTCCTGCATCAATAAAATAAATTTTTTGTTTGGTGTCAATTAGGTTTATCTTGGGTGGTAGAGACGAATGATTGTTATCCTCCCCACCGAGGTTCAATTTTTGCACATGACATGTTGAGCTCATATTGAGTATCTTTTTGTAATGGCTTTGAGCCTTGTTATTGAATGACCTTGATACTTTAAGAATATTTTACCTTTGATTATAAATTGGAGGGTGAGGTGCTTGATTACATCGAAAAAAATGTTTATAGATAATAAATCTCACTAATTACTCATTCTTATTAAAAAATAAAGTTGAGTTTTGTTGTCTATTTAAGGTAGTAGACTCGTTAATATTTATATCATACATATGATATCCATGCTTTTGTGTTTTGCATCAAAAAAAAAAAAAAAATTATGTTGTTTGTTTAAGCTAGTAGAATTGTTAATGTCCAAACATCAGATGCATATATCAAATTTTATGTGCAAGTTAACTTTTACACCAATAGTAAATAGAAAAATTATATCATAATATTTAAAGCACCGAGTTTAAATTCATCTTGTTTATCTTAGTTTGTATATTTAGAAGGTTGACACTATTTGAAATGGCTTAAGAATATATAACAAATATGAAACCATTAATGATGATGTTAAATGGTTGGAACCCATTGGAAAAATGGAAATTCAAAATTATTATTAAGATTTAGCTTCAATACATAGCATACCAAACTATTAATAATTCTAACAATTTGTTGATAATCTTTTGAACACATACCAAAATATAAATTGCTTGAAGGTAAACATGGAAGTTAAAATAAGTCTCAATCATTCCATAGTTAATATGGCATTAAAGAATGCTATTCAAGATACCCACCATAACTTTCAATTGAGAGTGGGATTAACCCTTTTCAATATACAACTAATAAGTAAAAAATGACAAATAAGGTAGCAAGATATAATAAACTTTTGTTTGAAATAATGACCAATAATATAACATGTAGCAATGAATAACAACTTCGAGTTTTTTCTTATATCTATTAAAAATCAATATGGAAGTCGAAAATGTGTTGCATGGGAAAAATGAAAGGTTAAAGAAGAAGAAAGCTTTAGGTAATAGTTTTACAACATATCATAAAATAGGATAAAAGATAGTCGCTAACGTAACATACAATAATGAAAAATAACATGAGCCTTTTACCATATCCAAGGAAAGAACAATTTGAACATAAATATGTGTTGCATAGATGAAAGAAATAAGGAATAAAACATGTGCCCTCTAGAAATTTTCAAGTATTAAAGAGTTACATATTTCTTACAACTATATTTCTTTACAACTTATATATATATATATATAGGAATTCACATTAAGACACAACACTTCATATTATATATTATTATACACATGAAGACACAATACTCTTTGGATTCAAATCTAAATCCACAAAATATTCCAATATATCACAAAAGAACAAAACATAGCATAAATTTTCCAAAACTATATTAAAGTAGTCCTTGCCATGTTTTTAGATATGTGTTATGTAAAATACTATTCATAAATGGGTTTGAACAAATCATAAATACCCATTACATTGCTAAAAATATTTCATATAACTCCTCATTCCCTCATTCATAGTAATTTATATAACTCCTCACCACTTCTATCAATAGAATTTGAATATAACAAGTTTGCTATCAAATTTAAGTGATTTGGAAAAACTGAGATGAGCATCTCTAGGCGCATAACGAATCTAAGGTTAATATGGATTTGCTTTATATTGATAGGTGACCTTCCAACAACCTTACCAATTGATACATCCAAGGGTGAAATTGAGTGCACAACAATGTTGCCTATACCATATCCTTAAGTTCCACTTTGGTAATTGGCTTTAACATAACTATAGCCTATTCTAATGTAGGTTTTTAACTTGCAAGGTAAGTAGTATAAAAAAATGCACAAAAATCAAGATCCTATTCTTCCGTATAAGCTTACCTATTTGTACTCTTGATAGCATGTAGCACTAAATTACATTTATCCAATCAATCATCATTTCTTTCTGGTTTCTGACCCAACCAAAATCCAAAGTATTTTCTCTAGTTATGAGTCCTAGCAATAATATGCCAAAACCAAACATATCAATCTTCTCAAAGCACTGACCCATGGAGAAGTGTCAAATAGCTATGTGCCCAACAATTCCCTTAACAACTATATTCACATGTGAATCCCTATAATCCAAATGTTTTGCTACTCTAAATTCACCTCAACAACTTCAAAATATTTTCTAGTGAGATGTTGGTTGCCTTTACATCATTATGAATAATATCGGGATCATAATACACATGCAAGAATAACTATTCCCTTGCAACTATGAGGTATATCATCCTTTTCATAGCCTAATCCAATGTATACTTTCTATGAACCATATATGCAAGTTTCTAATATTCTTTTGTAAGTTTGTTTTTAATAAGACCCTATTATGTCCCACATATAACATAGATAAAAAACATAGAAGCTTGTATGAAAAATGTATATAGTTGGACCAGAAACTTTTCTCTACCTTACCAAATTGAAGACAAAAGACACCATAGGGGGGAAATAAAAGATTATCTCTTAGTTGAGATGCAACACTTCCATTCACATATACCAATAATATTTCTTTGGATGCCATGAAAAGTTCATATAATATTTAACAAATTGCTTTACACAGCAAGGCTAATAAATCTCTACTCTTGTTGCAAATTTGACTTCTCCTCTTACAACATTAGAATATTTCAATCTCTTTACAACTATAAGAGTGTCAAATTTTAGACATCCCTTGTACACATTCCTAAAACCTCTAAAATATAGAATATGCTCACTACTAAAAGTATTAGTGGCAACTTGAATATCATTAAAATGGGATCTATTTAGATGTCCCAAACAAACTTATAGACCATGGTTCTCTATAATTGTTTCATCAGATAACCCATAAATGAGATAACAAAACTTCTCAAATTTCACATATTAGTATAGAATAGTTGATGAACAAAATTGTATTATAACATTTAGGTCAAAGTTACTAAATCTTTCATTTAAGGAGTTTGCTACAAACCATTAACATCAAATCAAACTTGTTGATTGTCTCTCTATATCCACTAATGGAAGATTCCAATTCTAAATCCAACTATATAGAAAAACAAAATCAATACCAAAAAATACAACCATAATATGTTTGTTAGAAATTATAAAAGGCCTTGCAATTGCTACATAAACATGTGTCAATCTGTACCTAAAATATCACATTATTGTATTTTTAAAAGGAAATTTAACATGGCATGATTGATGGAAATAGAGAGAAAAACATATTTTTTGATGTAGTAGTAATGAAGGGCATGGGTCAAGCTTCTACAAGGAAAAGCTACACAACACTTGACTCACAACATAGACTGATTCCTCTAATACTATTCAAAATACAAATTCCTAATTGTGGGGATTCTTATTTAGATTAAATGCATTTGGCCTGTTTCAATTTATACATACTGATTCAAAAGTCACATACATCAAACATTTCTTATTCAACATAGTTGTTCTTACTTCAATGCCTTAGTGTGAATCGTTATGGTCAACCTATTAAGATTGTTGTAGGACAAGTCCCTAAAATGAAAACAAGGGAATACATTTCAAAACTACACTCGGTATTGGTAAAACACTCAAATAGAAAATATTCCACATATCTACATAAATGAGAGGATTGTGGAGATGTACATAAATGACAACCCACCAGCGTTGGCTAGTGGTATAGGAAATGATTTAGAAAAGATATTTTTATTTAGCCTATTAGATTATCAAAAAAAACTAATAACCCAATCATGAGTGAGACACGTATTAACTAGAACGGAAGCAATATACACACCACATTAAGAGAAATATTTCAAAAATCTCAACATTTTCTTTTTTAGATGAATGAAACTAGAGATGCATAAAATATGCACTATTTTTTCGAACTCTATTGATCAAGGTAATGTTATAATTAGTGGTTTCAAACCTATGTTAGATTATAGACTTCAAAGATAACAATGATGTCACTTCCCCTAGTAACATATATCATTTGAGGCTTGTGTTTGATTGATATACTCCAATTATTAGTATGTACATATATTGAGGCCCCACCATTAAAGGGTATAAAATGCCCATTATCTCTTACTTTATGATAGGTCCTTATAGTACTAGTGTATTCCCTTATTAGTATTGTCATTGTAGCCCCTTATTGTTATTGTTGTGCCCATGTTGTTCCCATATTGTTATCATTGTGCCCCATAGAATCCCATTATTGTTATTGTTGTGCCCTTACATTATTATTGTTATGTCAGCTCTGATTATATTATGACCCCTTAGACTCCTATATATAGAAAGGAGGTCTTGTTATTTCTATCATCCAAGAATTGTTCATTTGTGTAATGTAAAGGAGGTTTCCACCTTGAAGAGGGTGATTTTGAAGCCATTGATCTATCTTTTCTTATATTTTGTGAGTTAGTTGCATAACATTTGGTATCAGATGTTTGGATTCTAGGGTTTTTCTGCTCCAAACAAGTCATCGTGGAATTTTCACTATAACATTTTTTCTACGACATTTTAGAAGCTGAAATTAAAATCCATTTGAGTCAAAATCTTGATGAACCTCGGATTTGAATTTCATATCTTTTCTCGCTATATTTTTGGAGATATGATCCAAGGAAGTTAGGGTTTTCGTAGGCTCCCAAAATACATCCCAAACAGGTGACCTTGGGAAAATCGTCATAACTTTCTCTCTGAGCATCAGATTCAAATTTTGTGAGAAGTTATAAAAAGGGGACAAACTGTAGTTTTCGTTTTATCGTTTTTAGGTCCAAATGTTGAAATAGTGACACGTGGTAGGTAGTACAAGTTCGCACTAGTGAATTAGTCTATAATCAGGTCATCATGGGATATTTCGCATAAATATTTCTTGAAGAATCTAATATTGATCATATTGGTGGGGTTAGAAATAGGACTCAAAGGGCTACCATACGATGAAATTTTAGACCTTGGAGATTCGAAATTACAGAGATACAACAGATTCAATATCGAGCTCCTTCAAAGCGAAACAAAGTGTGTAGTTTTTTTTTAAATTTTTGCATAAGTTTGGTTTGAAAAATTAGCTTGAAGTGATTCAAAAGGCATAGTGAGGCATAATTATCATTAATTGATGCCCCAAATACATAAAATGGAAACATCTAGTAAGCAACCTAAAATATCTACCATGACTCATGAATAAGATGAAGAAATGCAACATGATATATCAAAATTACGAGACCAAGTGCAAAAAATTTCACTCTCACAAAAAGTAATAGAGGCTAAGATGGATGGTTTAAAGAAAGGCATGGAAGCTAAGATGAATGACGTGGAAGCTAAGATGGATGGCATGGAAGCTAAGATGGATGGTATAGAAGCAAAACTTAAAGGCAACATGAAATATTTGAAGATAGATTTGACAAAGTTGGTACAGGAAATGCTTACTAATGGCAAAAGGGTAATAAATGAGACTTATGATGAGAAAAAAAGAAATTTTAATCATGATTTCATAGACTCTAACGTTGGATTGAAGACCCTCCATGTTCCAAAGATCGATATGAGGAATTTTGATGGCAAGGATCCTGTAACATGGATACTACAGATGGAGCAATATTTTGATCTCCATAATGTGTAAAACACACAAAAGGTACGCATTGCAACTTTATATTTGGAACCCAATCAGTTTGTATGGTATCGATGGATTTTCTCTTGTAAACAAATTTTCACTTGGATAATTTTTATGGATGAAATGATAGCACATTATGAGGATACAAAAAGCAACACCTTTTTTAGCCAATTGATAAATTTCAAACAAAAGGGTTCAATGGTGTAGCACATTGAGGACTTCAAAAAATTGAATATAAGGGTAAAAGATATTCCAGAGGAGCATAGGATTGATCTATTCATAGGGAATTTAAAGGATAACATCCAACATGAGGTTCGTCTTTGGGAACCTGACTCACTGGAGAAGCCATTTAGGTTGGCAAGAAAAATTGAAAGAAAAATTATGGCAACTAGGAAGCCTACCACTCACAACTATAAATATGGAAGTGTTGTTGCCCCTAGCCTTCCACAACCTACAAGGGTGACACCACAAAAATTGGAAGAAAAAATAGCAAAAGGGCTTTGTTACTGTTGTGATAGCAAATACACTAAAGGTCATAAGTATGCTGAGAAAAATTATTTTACATAGGTTGTGAAGAGGAGGAAGAAAAGGAACAAGAAACGTCAAAAGAAAAGGATATACACTAGGAACAAACCCTAGAGAAAGAAGAATGAATCCGACCATATCTTGTAATGCCTTGGCCATAATTAACACTCCTCAAACTCTCAATATAGAAGGACATATCAAGAAGAAAAAGGTAACAATGTTGGTTGATTTGGGTAGTACCCATAATTTTATTCATTGTAAGATAGCCAAGGAATTGAATTTCTTCCTATATCCAGCACCAGAGTGTCAAGTGATGGCTGCATATGGAGGAACCATAAATGTCTTTGGAAAGTGCCATAATATCAAGCTATCCATGGGAGAATGGGTATTGAATAGTCCAATGCTTTCCATTCCAATGGGTGGTGTTGATGTTGTACTAGGAGTCCAATGGCTAAAATCTCTGGGTATGATAAATTTTACTTTCCAAGAACTTTTCTTGAATTTTTTTTCGGAAGGAAAGAAAGTTGAATTAAGGGGTACGGCATGGAAATCGAGAAAGATAATCAGCTCTAACGGCATGAAAAGTCTTCTAAATAAATAACAATGAGGCGTGATTGCACAATTATGTTCGCTAGAGATTCCCACATCGAAATCATCTATTTCTCCAGATCTCCAAAAAGTCTTGGACAATCATTCCAAGGTATATGAGACTCACAAAGGCCTCCCACCTATTCGTGATCATGATCATGCTATTCATTTGATTCCAGGAAGTGTTCCTCCAAACATTAGGCCTTACAGATATCCCTATGCCTAAAAGAGTGAAATTGAACGTATGGTTACAGAAATGCTAGAGGCTAGTATAATTCAACCTAGTCAAAGTTATTTCTCTACTCCAGTAGTATTGGTGCACAAGAAGGATGGATCATGGCACATGTATCCAGATTATAGGGAGCTCAATAAACTCACTATTAAAGATAAATTTCCCATTCCTATCATTGATGAACTATTGGATGAATTGCATGGATCAATTTACTTCACCAAGTTGGATCTTCGTTCAGGATATCATCAAATTAGAATGAAGACTGAAGACATTCCGAAAACAACATTTATAACTCATAAGGGTCATTATGAATTTTTGGTCATGCCTTTTGGCCTTACTAATGCACCTTATACATTTCAAGGTTTGATGAATTTCGTTTTCAAACCCTTCCTTAGAAAATTTGTGTTATTATTTTTTGATGATATACTAATTTATAGAAAGTCTTGGAAGGATCATGTTCAACATGTTGACAGGGTGCTCAAACTATTAGAGGAGAAAAAATTATATGTAAAAACCTCCAAATGTTTCTTTGGAGTACAAGAGGTGGAATATCTGGGTCATATTGCATTTCATGAAGGTGTTAAGGTAGACCCTAACAAAATTAAAACCATTAAGGAATGAAAAATCCCCACATCCATAAAGCATATGCGAGGCTTTGTTGGCTTGACAAGGTATTATCACAAGTTTGTTAAGAATTATGGGAGAATAGCAGCACCTCTAACAACATTATTGAAGAACTGGTCTTAGCTATGCCAGACTTCACAAAAAACTTTATTGTGGAGTGTGATGCCTCAAGAAATGGAATTGGTGTTGTTTTAATGCAAGAAGAAAGACCCATTTCTTTTGAAAATCGTCCAATCAAAGGAAAGTATTTACACAAAACTATTTATGAGAAGGAAATGTTGGCAATACTACATGCACTTAAGAAATGGTGACCTTACCTAATGGGAAGACACTTCAAGGTAAAAACGGATCATGATAGTCTTAATACTTTTTAGAACAAATATTATCTTCAGAGAGCAGGCAAAAATGGGTCACAAAGATGTTGGGTTATGAATTTGAAATCATTTACAAAAAAGGGAAGAAAAATGTTGTTGCAGATGCACTCTCAAGAAAGGATGAGGATGTGGAAGCACTGCTTTGTGCCATTTCTATTATCCAACCAGATTGGATAAACGAAGCAAGGATGAATGGAAGAATGAAGAAGTGTGGGAACTCATTCAAAAGCTACAACAAGATCCCAGTACATTTGATACATTTAGCTGGAAAAATGATTCGTCATGGTACAAAGATCACTTATACCTCTGTAAGAATTCCCAACTCAAACAAAATATTCTTATGGAATTGCACACCTCTCCCTTAGGAGGGCACTCAAGATTTTAAAAAACTTACCACAGGGTTAAGAAGATTTTTTTTGGGATGGCCTTAAATGTGATATTCAAAAGTTTGTGGCAGAATGTTTGGTTTGCCAACAAAATAAAGTTGAGATAATTAAGACCCTGGGCATGTTACAAACTTTATCCATTCCAAGTCAACATTGGGAGGAGGTTTTCATGGATTTTATCATAGGTTTACCCAAGTCCGAAGGAAAGAGTGTCATCGTGGTGGTAGTTGATAGAATTACCAAGTAGGCAAATTTTTGTGAATTATCTCATCCATTTAAAGCCATTACAGTTGCTATGGCATTTATGGGAACAATCAAAAGCTACATGGAAACCCAAATATTATTATAAGCAACAAAGATCCCATTTTCACTGGAAATTTTTGGACAAAATTATTTTCTTGTCTAGGTAATTTGTTAGCTCATAGCTCATCTTATCATCATCAATCTAATGGGAAAACTGATGTAGTAAACAAATTTTTGGAAGGATATCTTCGTTGCTTTGTATCTGATAAACAAACACAATGGGTCAAATGGTTGCCTTAGGCTGAATGGTGGTATAACACTTCCTTCAATACTGCAACAAAAATGACCCCATTTATGGCACTTTATGGATATCATCCACATCCATCACATCATATTTAAGAGAAAATTCTAAGGTTCAAGCAGTGGAAGATCACATTGAACATCAACGACAAGTTCTCCAACTCTTAAAGGATAACCTCACTTTGGCACAAAATAGAATGAAACATCAGGAAGATCAACATCGCAGCGAAAGAAGTTTTGATGTAGGTGACTAGGTATTTCTACGACTACAACAATATGACAAATGTCCCTCAAGAAAGCTAACAAGGATAATAAATTATCACCAAAGTATTATGGTTTGTACAAGGTGTTGCAAAAGATTGGTACTATGGCATACAAATTGGAGCTTCTTGCAGCGTCCCGAGTGCACCCAGTGTTCCATGTTTCATGCTTAAAGAAGGTTATAGGTGACAAGCTCCGAGTTCAAACAATATTTCTAGAACTTGCCGAGGAAGGAAAAATCGTATTGGAACCTGAAGTAGTCACAGAAACAAGAACTCTACAGTTACGAAATCAATCAATTTCAGAGTATCTCATCAAGTGGAAGAACTTACCCACTGAATATTCCACATGGGAGGATGATAATTTTATATAGAAGCATCCAGAACTATTGAAAATGCAACAAGATGATGGCTCTTAGTGAAAAGAAGTTGCCTTCACTAAGTGGGCCCGCAGGCTATTTTTGGCGCAAAGTCTATTTTTAGACTATGTCTATTTTTAGACAT
>APFE031665841.1:54772-77042 GCA_000404065.3 Pinus taeda
TATCCCTTATTAATATTGTTGTGCCCCTATTGTCCCCATATTTTTAATACTATGCCCCATAGAATCCCTCTATTGTTATTTTTGTGGCTTTATATTATTATTGTTAGGTCGGCTGGGTTATATTGTGACTCCTTAGACTCCTATATATAGAAAGGAGGTTTTTCATTTGAATCATCCAAGAATTGTTCATTTATGTAATGTAAAGGAGGTTGCCCCCTCGAAGAGGCTGAATTCTAAGGCGTTAATCTATCTTTTCTATCTTTTTGTGAGCTGGTTTCATAACAGTGGTTGGATTTGATGCAGGAGGAGATCAAGAGGAGCACATGAGATTGTTCTTCATCCAAGGATGATGATGAAGAAAATCTAGCCTTAGAAAGTAAGGCAAGGAAAGGGAAGGGGAAGGCGTCCCATTCCAAATCATATTCTTCTCATGGAGGGAAGAAGGGTGACAAGTCTAAAGTGAGATGCTTTAATTGTCATGAGATGGGACATTATGTGACTAATTTCCCATTGAAGAAGTCCAAGGAGGGATCCTCATAAGGATTGGAAGGTGAGGCATTAGCCTCTCAGTTCGAAATGGAATTTACTCTCATCACATGCGTGGTGTCATCGATGATGGGTTGTGTTTGGTATCTTGATAGCGGAGCCTGATTCCACATGACCAGTGATAAAAGTTTATTCAGTACCTTGGAGGAGAAAGACCTCAAGATGTGCATAGAGATGGGTGACGATGGAAGGTATAGTGTTTCATGAGTGGGCACGGTTGCTTTTTAGAGGGAGCATGGAGCTCCTATCACCTTGACAAATGTGAAGTATGTGCCTGGACTGAAGAAGAACTTGGTATCAATCGCGATGTTGATGGACCAAGGCTACAATGTTGTCTTTATTAAGGGAAAGGTTTTCCTTAGACACATCACCACGAGACAGGTGAAACAGAATGGTTCACGAGTTAAGAACCTATATGCTCTTGAGGTTCAAGATGCATGCAAATCCTTGAGGAGAAAGGCAAATGTTAGAGACTTGGTGTTTGAGAGGGAGAGTAAATTACCTCTCAACATGTAGTCCCATAAGAAGTCTCAGACAATTGTTGAGGAGACACAATTAGAGAAACAGAGAGGAGACCAAGTGAAGAGATCCACTCATGCAGATATCTCCATTAGGGGGGGAATTTCGATCCAAGTGGGCAGATGGATCACATGCAGCCATACCTCCAGGTGTGAGGTGGGGTGATGTGAAGTGATAGTCCCATGAAGGTTGAAATTGGGCAAGGTCCATTGAGAGGTTTTATCTCATGGATTGTACCTTTCTACGGGAGCCCAAAGTACATAGTAGCGGGAGGAATCAATGGGATTGATGTAGTCAGAGATAAAAGTGACAGAGGCTAGAATAGTTAGATACTGAAGAGCGTTGAGAAGGATTGAAAACACTGCAGAGAGGCAGATTCAACAAAAGCGCAAAGTTTTCAGTTGACAAAGGCAATAATAGTTAGAGACTTTGATGACAGATGCATCATACTGATTCAGGTTGGATCTTTTTTTGTTTCTAGAGTTGTTGGAGGAACAACACTAGAGAGAAGTGTTGCATGCATAAC
Organism: Pinus taeda; assembly: GCA_000404065.3. NCBI lineage: Eukaryota > Viridiplantae > Streptophyta > Pinopsida > Pinales > Pinaceae > Pinus > Pinus taeda. The sequence continues at coordinate 56,364 of APFE031665841.1, forward strand.
ATTCCAAAGGTTCATGATAGGGATCGAGTTGAATTCCTTTCTTGTTGAGAGGGAGTGTTGAAAAAAGCAATAAAAATGATTAAAAAAAATAGAATCCAAAAATTCCAATTTAATTTGTCCTTGAATTAAATTGTGAATTAAAATCAAATTTAGTCTCATCAGCTGCTTGAAAATAATTAATTAATTCATTATGGATTAATTAGTTGGAGAAATTCAAGTTAGAAGTCTTTTTGAAGTCATGCAATAGTTATCCTTTAAATTAAGGAGATTATCCCTTAATTAAGGAGATAAGATTGAGTTGTAATTAGTTAACTCAGTTTACTGAGTTAAGTCCAGTTAAATTAGTTCCAAACTATTTGAGGAACTAATTATGAGTTATCAATCAGTTGATGCATGCATGCACTCAACCAGTGTACTCCAGATAACTGAAGATTTCCCTCATCTGAAACTCATGCATGTCTATTCTAAGAAAGACCCAGTTGAGCTAAATGTCAACGATAGTGTACTATCAGTTGCATGTGTTTTCCTATAAAGGAAACTCATGCATGCAGTCAAGGGAAGGTTCCTTGAGGATTGCGTAGTTCATACAGGGTGTGTGATCAGTTTTCCACTTGGTTGGAGAAGATCATCCCAGAGGAACAACACAAGGAAATAGGAGCTTGGAGGGCAGAGAGGAAGGCTTGTGAGAAGCCAGGATTGCCTGTGAGCATCTATGAGGATTGTACTGACAGCTGGCTAGCTATGAGAGCTAAGGCATTGTATAATTCCTATGTATTTCCACCTTGTATGATAATACAGATAGTGGGGTTTTTAGTTGAGGCTTTCCCCAAAGTATTTCCATGTGTTTTTTGCATTGATTCTTATTCTTCTGGTTATATGTGTTCATCTATGATTCAACTCGATCTTTAATCTTCTGAAAATTGATAGTAGAAGTAGATTATAGTATTTTGCTTTGATTGACATTGCATTATTGGGTTAATCTACGGTCAAATTTTCTACATGGTCTAAGAGGGAGATTTGTAGAGAATTTGCAGAATTTCTACATAACTTCCTTACCTTTTTCACTAGAAATGTGCACTGTAAATAACACACACCCTTTCCTGTGACTGCGCTTTGCCTGCATAGTTGTTACCATCCTAATTAATGTGGCTTTCTTCTTACCCTGTAAGACTCTTGGTTCTCCATTGTCATCAACACTCTCAATGGATTTGTCACAACAATCCACCTCGGTTCAATGAAGATACAACCAATCCATGTCCAACAACATATTGTATGATCCCAATGGTAATACATTCAAATTTTTCTCAATAGGCATACCATTCAAATCAAATGAAAAAGCTCTCACCCAATGATGCGCTCACTTCTTTGTACCTGTAGCCAGCTGCACTAACCAAGATTATGCATGCAATTCCTTACTCAAACCACACTTATCCACCAAGTCAGGACTAACATAGTTATAATTAGATCCAGGATAAATCAAAATAGAACTAAATTGATCACAAAGCCTACGTCCATCTCAATGATAGATGCTTGATGGTCTGTCTATTTGTTATCCATTGTTGCATAAATACGAGGAATGCTCTGACAACATCCCCAACAGTTTGTGCGTCCTGTGCACTATATATCTAAGGCCTACCACCTTGATTCTGCAGACAATATCTCCTACAATGATCTTTGCCACAAGTCCAAAATTTTATAGGATTCTAGCCTGCATCCTTATTCTGCTCCTCATATCGATTTCCATGTTCTCTATCTAATGCATTAAATCTCTTAGGGGGTGCAACATTCTCCTTATTACTTGAATCATATGGTCTTACTTGCTTCTTGTCTCATTTTCCTTTGTTCTTTGCATTGCCCTTCCAGTCTGACTTAGTCTCAGATCTATGCTTCAATTGTTCATAGCAATGCTTTAGCTTCCAGATGGCCTCCTCCAATGATATAGGCTCATCGAACTCAATCATATCTTTGAATGCCATTGCTAACACAATGGTGAATCTCTAAATCTTGGCCTTATCCTACTTGAGGTAAGGCACATACCTTAGTAGCTCCAAGAACTTACTAGTGTACTCATCATCTGTCATAGACCCCATCTTTAGCTCATAGAATTATTTTGCCATGTCATCAAAGTATCTCTCCGACAAATACTTCTTCTTGAATAGTCACTCAAACTCACTTCAAGTCACATCTTCCTCATGTATACCTCTGACATTCTTCACATCTTCCCACCAAATCTTTGTTTTACCTTTGAGACTGAATGTAATTACTTTGGCTTTCATGTTCTCTAAATAATCATGCAACCTGGAGAACTTTTTCATACCAAGCAACCATTGCCTCTGCATCCTACAATTTCTTCATCTCCCCATTAAAAGTAGGTGTATTTTCTTTCTTAAACTCATCTAGAAATTATCCCCTATCACTCCTCTTGTAAGGATGATAATGATATCGATCATCATGCTTGTTAGAACCAGAACTAGAATGGTATTTGTGTCTATCCCTTCTCCTATCCAGAGTGTCCAACAATCTGCCATCTCTGACCGTGTCACCACCATCTAACCTGTGACCACCATGCGACCTACTACCATATGCCCCATTACTTTCGTCCTCCTACTCATGATTGATCTGAAGTGGTCCTTGTTGTTGCAAATATGACAAACTTTGAAGTATCACTGCATTTACCTCTTCTAGTTTCTCTTGTGCCTGCATGATTCTATCATTATCTACCTTACAACTCCTTATTTCTTCCTTTAATCTTCTTAATGTATCTTCCAAATCAGAAGAGTTCCCAACATCATACTACTCTTCTAATTCATATGAAGAGTATTTATATTCTATCATCTTGCTAACCATTTGATAATTCTTCCTGCAAGGTATATCATGTTAGCTAAACCAAATCACAATAAACCAATGTACCTTAGTATAGCTTGGGGAGGATACATTGTTTGCAAGATCAACAAATTAGTGTGATACATGTATAACATAATCATGAAAGCATATAGAAACACAACGCATAAGCATATGACTATGAAACCATCATTCCAGCTAAAGTCTAATCATCAATTCACGACCTTAGCAACAACACACATCACGACCTCATGCATTAAAACAACCACTACATCATTGTACACTTGACCACATACAAACATTAACGTGTACAAGCAATGTGTAACCAACTATACACATGCATAAACACATTTAATCAAGCATAAATGAACAATACTTGAAACCAAACCTACAAGGATGATACATGCAACCAAGCATACAACAATGTAACCATGCATACAAAATGATACATGTAAGTGACATATAACAATATGTAACCAGTCATACACTCAGGACGATTCACTCCACAATAACAACATCAAGTTCCACATGAGGACATCGCTACAACCATGATTAACATCATGTAAATGAAACAAGCACATGGAACACAAGTGTAAGAGACACGCATGTAACTAACATGCATGCATGACCAACACACATCTCATCAAGTCAGAGGGGTGAACCATGCTCTGATACCACTCTATAACACCCTCCTCCCACATTTACCCAAGCAACCGACCAGCCCGGGTAAACATGCGAAGATAAGTGACTATGATATGATTCGACCTCCTAAGTCATGTTAAGGAAGTGGAACCGGCGAAAACACACCATACAGACATTCAACATTAGCATTAGGACCCTCAGGAATCAATCCAACCTTTCTGCCAACCAGCACTACAACAAAACCTTGTGATTAGCGTCCTTTTTTGCGTCTAGAGCCTATTTTTGGTGCTATTTGTGTCCATTTATCAAATATGGTGAAAAAATTGATGCAAAGTTTATATTGAGTTTTGCACCAAGTCTTACACCAAGTTTAGCACCATGTATTGTAATAGGTTTTGCACCAGATTTTACACCATGTTTTACGTCAAGTTTTATGCCAAGTTTTGTGCCATCCTTTGCACCATGTTTTGCATCAAGTTTGGCACCTAATTTTGTTTCACCAACTTTTTCATCCTCTATTGCATCCACTTTTTGTGCCTACACTTGCATTAACTTTTGCATGATCTCTTACATCCTCTTTTGCATCCATTTTTGCATCATTTTTTGCATCCACTTTGTGCCAAGTTTTGCATCGAAGTTTGTGTCTAATTTTGCATCTAATTTTGTATCTACTTTTCTTGCATCCACTTTTACATCTAGTTTTTCATCCATATTTACATCCTCTTTTTCATCTATTATTGTGTCTACTATTGTATCCAATTTTCTTGTGCCATAATTTGCACCTAGTTTCGCACCTCCCTTTGCACCCATTTATGCTTCTAAATTTGCATCCACGATTTCATCCTCATAAAAATCTAGGTTTTCAGCGACTTTTACATCTATTTATTCATCCCTTTTTGTATCCACTTTTGCGTCAAAATTTGCATCAGGCTTTGTGTCTAATATTGCATCTACTTTTGCATCAACTTTTACATCATATTTTGCATCCATTGTTGCACCCATGTTGATCTGAGTTGACTCAACTCCTGGATTTAACCAAGATATTTTACTTTCTTGATGTGATTAGAATTGCATTTAGAATAGCATAATTGAACATATATGCATGTTGTAAAGAAGAAGGAACATGACAAGAATTAGCAACGTAATACACAAAATGTAGATAATGGAGTTCGTACAGGAGGGACTACGTCTCCGGGCCCCGGTGTCAAGATGGTGTAGGCCACTGCATTAAGTGTTGTCAATAGCGATGATGTACATAAGAGGTGATGTCACTATCATACAAGGAAAATGCCCTCACCCAGGAGTGGCTCCAAGTGATGTTTCGCTGCAGGAACTCTCATCCAAAAAGAACTCCTATCAGTATGACCTAAACTCATGCATGATGATATTGAGCATCCCGCCAACATGGCATAAAATGGATCTCAATGCAAACATACATGGCAACTCATGAGTATCCCACCAACATACAACAAAGGGATCTCAAACAAAACATGACGAATCATGACAAAAATTACATCCCACAGATGATTTCGCATCACATTAAGCAGGAATCATGAAACAAGTAAGAAAACAAGATCCCACATCAAACTTCAAACAGGGATCTATGCAGCAAAATGCATCTCATTAAAAAAAGAAGAAGAAGAAGAAGAAGAAGAAAAAAAAATAAGAAAAAAAGTACATGAACAACTACATATACCTCACATCCTGGGGCCATCTGAAGAAAAGGATGTCAAACTATTGAAGCTGGCCGTACCATCAATCTCACGACATCGAATCTCATGGAAGGACTGCTTGCACGTTGAATGCTGGCACCTGCACTCCACTTTGGAAAGTGGCCAAAAAATTAAATGATCAAATAGAAAATCTGAATGCACCATCAGATTTTTGGCATCGAATAGTGCAAAATCAACTGTCAAATTTCTGAATTCTGAGAAAGTGAAAATCTGGGGCTTAAGGAATCTTTTAGATTCCCCCTAGATTCCTTCCTCTGGGTCATCTGAAGCTTTGTTGCTCAGATCAGGAAACCAACCACACCATCAGGTTCATGTCGCTAAGAGGTGTAAGATCGACATAAAATTTGTCCGATTTGGACACTGCAAAAATTTCACTCTCTTGAGAATTTCGCCCAATCATGGTTCCACCTAAAAAATAATAATAATAAATAAATAATAATAATAATAATAAATAAATAAATATTATACCTCGATTTATGTGCCATGCCTTGGCCTCTCCATGCCTAGGTGCATTGACAAAATGAGGGTTTATATAAATTTCTGGTGGATTTTTCCACGTGGGTTGGTTGGCGCAGTGGTAAATATCCCAAATTATAATGAGGAGGTCGGGTGGTCAAACCCCTACCCCTTCATATTTACACGCCCTTTAGTTTTAAGAAACCACATTAATGTATTTTTGGGGGTCGTATGTTGTTGGTATTAAATGAGAGGACGGTTGGCGCATTGTGTTTTAAGTTTGCGTTGAATGGTGGTTGGTGTACGCACCATATGGGGCCGCCCGGTGGGGGCCAGCCCACGTGGGCCAGGTGGGTTCGATCCCCGCCGGCCTCGCACTTTATTCACAACATATGGATAGGGTGTTTTGGGGGTGTGGGCCAAGTCCACCAGAGGTGGCCTGCCCACCCCATATAGTTTATATATGTGGTGTTGATTGGAGGGCTTGGTGGGGTAATGGTCGCCGAGCCATATTAAATTTAAATTTTGTTTGTGAGGTTGAGGGAGGATTGGCGGGGTCATGGAACATTGGCCCGTAATTAAAATTTGTTTTTTTTTTTATTGTAATCTAGTTTGGGGGTGGCAGGGTTGGTGGCCCACAACCTCATTTATATTTTATTTTTATTTTTTATAACAATCAACATTTTTTCAATTTTGTCTAATATAAGGGATATTAGACAAATTAACAATCCAACAAATTTGCCCACTTTTGGGAGCTAGGTTTCATGCTCCGGGGTCGGTGAAATTGTAGGACAGTTAAACCTGGCCCATAGTCCAACTTTGACCAAAACTTTGATTGGCTCGTTCTCCCTCATTCAAGCTCGGATTGATGAACCATTCACACCGTCGCAATCAGGACGACAAGATCTACGCTCTGGTCCTAGTTCGAAAGCATTTTGATCACTTTGATTTTCGAGATTCCATAAGCCCTCTTTGTCCTGTGTGTGTCTCTGGCGCCACCTGGATCACATGTTTACGTCCACTTTTTCATCCCTTTTTGCATCTTATTTTGCATCTTCATTTGCTTGTTTTTCTGAATGTATCATCACATCCACTTTTGTGGTGACACAATTTGTGCCATGTTTTGCACTTAATATTGTACCCATGTTTGCTTCCAATTTTGCATCCATATTCGCATCCTCTTTTGCATCAAATATTGCATCTGTTTTTGCATCCACTTTTGTGTTGGGTTTTGCATCTCACTTTGTATCTTATTTTGAATCTACTTCCATTGCATCCAATTTTTCTTCTCCTGTTGTACCCATGTTTGCATCCACTTTTACATCCCTTATTGCATCTTGTCTTGCATTTTTTTTTGTGTGTTTGTTATTACATCCACTTTTTTTGTGCGAAAATTTATGCCATACCTTGTGCCTATCGTTCCAATCCACATTTTCTTCCACTTTTGCAACCACATTTCCATCATCTTTTGTGTCGAAGTTTGCATCAAATATTGTTTATGCTTTTTGCATCTACTTTTGCATCCACTTTTGATGTGTCCAATTTTGCATCTAATTTTGTGGCCACTATTGCACCCATGTTTGGTCCATGTTTACATCCCTTTTGTATCCAAGTTTGCCTCCTTTTTGCATCCAAGTTTGTGTCCTTTTTTGTTTTCGTTGTTGTATCCACATTTGTTTCACCACAATTCATGCTAAGTTTTATGCCTACTATTGAACCCATGTTTTCTTCCACTTTTTCATCCATGTGTGCATCTTATTTTGTGTCTAAGTTTGCATCAACTATTGCATCTACTTTTTCATCCAATTTTATGTCAATTTTTTTTTTCTTGTTTTGCATCTACTTATGTTGTGTCCACTCTTCACCCAATTTTACGTCTATTGTTGCCCCCATTTTTTTGGTTCACTTTTGCATCCGTTTCCAAAACTCATCATATTTTTTGCATTGATGATATTTCTTATGACATTGAAAATTATGAACAACTCATGAAAATGTAAAAAATTACGACGATGATGGTAATAAAAATGACGATGACATGAATTGTGATTACTATGATAATGACAATGATGATAAAGACGATGGGGGTTACAATGCTAATGATGATGATAATGCTAATGACCTTGGCTAATCTTCCCAATTTTAAAATTTTTTCATGGTCATAATCATAATCATTATCTTGGGTGTCGTCTTCCAAGTCATCATCATCTCATCATCATCTCATCATCATTATCATTATTTTCATCTTGGTCATCATCAACAACAATAATGGCATGACTGATGGTTATGATGTTCATGACGAAGATTAAAACAATGATGATAGAAATTACATTAATTATGATGATGGGGATGATGAAAATTATAATAACTATGATAATGGTAGTTGATCATCTCTCAAAAAATAAAGTTGTTATTTCTCTTGCATATATCATGTGTCCTAACAACCCTTTTCAAGCACTCATAACATTTTTGGGGTTGATGATATTTTTTACGACACCTATAATTATGAACAATTGATGACAATTTCCATAATGATGATGATGATGATGATGATGACGACGACGACATGAATGACGATTATGACGATGATGCAATGATGACAATAATGATGATGATGGTGGAGGTGATGATGACGATAATGAAGATGATGAAACACCCTATAAACTAGGGAGGTACTCATAATGAGACAAAAAGTACTCTCAAGTTGAAATATTCATATAAGAAGGAATCTATATTGATAAGCATCAACGATGATTTACATGATCATAGCCAACATTGTCAAAATAACAAGGCCTTGACTAACAAGTTCTATCTCTCCATTAGATCAGAGCACAATGTTGGGAGGCATAAATTTGGACACCACTACCTCTCTAGGCACTTACCCCACTAGGATGTTCACCAGGTATGTCCTGACATGATATTTTCCTAATCCATTGTCATAATATTTGACACCAAGAAATGTTGATCCTCATGACTATTCTTATCTTGGACTAATGTACTTGACTTATGGCAGTTAGTCCTAGTCAAAATATAAATTCTAAAAGAATATTGGTCCCATATGTTTATCCAATGCACCATTCTTCCTACTGGTGTCTTTACTAGGCTTACGATTGTTAGTCTTGGATATAGTACACTGTCACTCCCTCTCAACTAGGGAGGAGACATCCACAAGTATAAGCTTTTCTCAAAAATACCCGTCATTTTCATAGAAAATAGCATCATTAAATTTTTTTCATCACATGACACATTTATGAGTAAGAATTCTTAGATTTGTGTCAAAATATTTCCCCTTTTGTCATTTGTGATGAAAGAAAATAAAAAAGTGAAAGCCAAAATCATTAAAGATACACTATAATGATTTATCTAAGTGTAAACTCTAAGGTTGAAGTTTAAATTATATACAAAAAAGTAACTTAATGCCATGTGTTGCGTCGCTGAGATGGGTATTATACATCTCTACCTTACTAAGTCATATAATGTTCTTGGGTTTTCTTAATGCAATAATTTTTTTTATACTCTTCGTTATATCTTGAGATGTTCAACTTGCACCTAATAAAACAATAAAGTTAAAATAGGTTTTCCTTTGTCCTTTGTAGATCTTTGTCCCCATTAATCTTGGTCTTAATAGATTAATTGTCTTATGGTGGCCTTGAGTGGTCGCTCACATTAGTTGCATGCTTTTTAGTTTTTAGTTAGTGACATATATATATATATATATTGAAAAAAAAAAAAATCTAAAACTAAAAAGCATGCAACTAAATTTTTCAATATATATATATATATATATATATAAGTAAAACATAAGCAAATATTTATTTCATTTAAAATAATTTTTAGATTTTTTTTAAACACTTCCCTCCATTCTAAGAAGCAAAAATAATAATATAAATAAGGATGGACCAAAAATCTTCTTTTCCATGTAAAATGTTTCCCACCATTCATTCCACTCACTTGATTTATTTCATAAAACAGAGATAAGTGTTATTTCACACTCTTTTGGCAACTATTGAGCTTCACCTGTGATATATCTATTCCTTGGTGTATTCATTGATACATTGATCAAGTTTTGATTCCTTGGAGATTAATTGGAGCAAAGAAAACATGAATACTCTTAATTCCAAGTTCAATTCCTCTAATGGTGGACACGAGGAAAGCGAGGGGTTGTTAGCATGGTCATAACTCCAATTTCATTGTCTCTGATGGTGGACGAAGCAAGGGAGGGGGCTGTGGTCGTGTTCGTGGTCATGGAGTTTTCTCTTTTACATTATATATAGGGAGTTCAAAGCAATTTGAATGGAATCATTGTCATCACTAGGTATAATGTATTAAGTGTGATAATAGATAAAATGAAGTAATTATTTGTGATCATTTGTTCTTAAACGAACATTAGGATCAATTTTATCATAGAGAAAAGTACATGCATTAAAAACAACTCAATATTTCATGTGACATTCATATTGTATGCGGCTTATTTTTCATTAAAAACAATTTACTTTTTCACATGACATTCTTCTTTTGTTAAAATTTCCTCTATTTCTAATCTGAATTACAATTGTAATTTTAAATAAAGCTTCCAGTAACTCTTATTTTACCAATCATGCATGGACATCATAAGAAACATTCACAATATAATATGAAAAACAAATGGGTACCTACTTCATATGCATTAAAAAATGCTTCTGCTACTTAATGTGAATTACAAGTGTAATCTTAGCTGGATCTCCAATATATCTTAAACCATATTTTCATTTTATTTTTTAGTACTGTTAAATGTTATTATGTCCTAGCTCATTTTATGGTTAGCATTGTAATAAAAATATGCATTGTGCTATAGAATTAGTACTAACATGTAATATTGAATTTTTTTCCAGAACGCTATAGGTAATGACCACGAAGATGATGATATAGATTATGTTTAGATTACATCATATATCAGAGATGATTATGATGAGGATGGCGATGGCATTGGTGATGATTATGTGGATAATATTATCAGGATGGTCAGGATGATAATCATGGAAATGGTCATGAGGATGATCTTGGCTTTCATTTTCATGGTGCTAGCTAGCCATGCATTGTTTTTTATATTTAGTTGGGATGTATTAATATGGTAATCATACATTTGAATTTTAGTTGATTCGAATAATGATGATGATACTATCGGTACTATCTTCTTACCTCATGAATATGTTGAAAATTGTTTACATTTTTTTTTATGAAGAGTTATTGTGTATGATGAGATTCCTATTTTTTATGGATGTTGTGAATTTACCTTAGAATAATGATATCTATGATACATTTTTATTTGGTAATCATACATTGACTTTTAGTTGATTTGATTAATTATGATGATGATATTATCATTTTTATCTTGTTATTTTATGTATATATTGAAAATTATCAACATTATTTTGACGGAGAATTATTATGTATGATGATATTACTATATTTTGATGGATGTTGTGAATTTACCTTAGAATAATGGTGTTCACGAAATATTTTGATCTAATAATCACATATTTGAACCTTAGTTGATTTGATTAATGATAACGAGGATATTATTAGTATTATTGTGTTACTTTATATATGTGTTGAAAATTGTCAATGCTTTTTGATGGAGAATCATTATGTATGATGATATTACTATTTTTGGATGTAATGTTGTGAATTTACCTTGGAATAAAAAGGGAGACAAATAAAACACAAAGTGGATGCAAAAAATGGTGCAAAAATGGATGCAAAATTTGGCACTAAATCAGATTCACATATGGTGCAAAATTGGATGCAAAAAATGGTGTAAAAAAAGGCAGAAAAGCTGGCAAAAAAAAAAAAAAAAAAAAAAAAAAAGAAAGAAAGAAGAAGAAGTACAAAATTAGAAGCAAAAAATGACATAAAACTAGATGTAAAAATTGGCATAAATTGGATGCAAAAAAGGCACTAAATCAGATGCAAAAGATGGTGTAAAACTTGATGCAAATTACGACACAAAACTAGAAGCAAAGAATGGCACAAAACTAGAAGCAAAAAATGATGCAAAAATAGTTGCAAAAAATGGCACAAAACTAGAAGCAAAACCCGGTGTAAAACCAAATGCAAATCCTGCTGCAAAATATGATGCAAAATTTGGCATTAAAAAAGATGCAAAATTTGGCGCAAAAAAGGACGCATTAAATTTTATACAATAGAGCCAGATTTAGCGTCAGGCTACTCATCCCAATTGAGAAAAAAATGCACTAAAATCTGGTGCTAAATCTAGCACAAATTTCCTATTTTGTCGTAGTGCATCCCTTGGGTCCCATTGAGTTTATGGACCACTTGACCTCTAGACACTCTCATGCTATGGGCATGCCAAAGTCCTAAGACCTCTTGACACTCTTACAAGCCTGTAAGCCAGCATCCAGGGACTCTTTTTGTCAGTGTTGTGCAAGCGTCCCCGGGATTTGAGCCACTTTTTCAGGCCGAGAGCCCAGTTCACTACCTAGAATTCAATCATATCTTCGGAACAGTAAAATAACAAGGAAATGACAGTATAAATGAAATCACTTGAATGAGACCTTAACTGGAACCCTATTAGCCATGATAGGCATTTCGTTAAACATATCACGGATATGTAATCTACATGTGTAAATAACATATCTGAGTATAGGGGTCTCATACTTAGCTAGAGAATCGCTAAGTAGCATTGATACCTCAACATATCAACTTCCATTTCATCCATTAGATTATAGATACATTGATCATTCATTTACAAGTAAAAACATGATGAGAGCCAGACATAGCTACTGTCATAAAACACATATATAACTAGCATGAAAGTAGCAGAAATACCAATGAAATCACAACCATATCAACCACATATAATACAGTATAATACTCATAGAAATACAAGAGAAATAAACTCATATTGATGATGCAAAATCCAAACCTGGGATGTGATATCCGCGTTCCACTCGACTATAGAATGGTTGAGCCATATCTCTCTTCATCCATTTACCCCTGTGCCATATTCCAAGCATGAATGTGGGATCTCATAGAACACATCAATCCAAAATCACCGAGGGCTTCCAGAGGCCATTCACCTCAACCCATCAAACAGTGATTCCACCTCACGGTCATACATCACAAAACCATCATCAAATTTGTCTCTGTCCAAGCCTTCCAGGCTCCAGATCATTTCTCCAACCAAGGTTCCAAGACTAGTAACTCAACCCACAAATTTTACTAGTCTCCAAAGCGTTTGTCCAACCAAGGCTCCAAGACCAGTAACTCAAACCACCAAGGGCTCTAGAGCATTTTTCCAACCAAGGCTATAGGACTAATAACTCAACCCAAGTTGTTACAGGGCTCCAGAGCGTTTTTCCAACCAAGGCTCCAGGACTAATAGCTCAACCTAAGCTAAGGAAACACGAGAACCAACAAAACAAAACAATGAAAATGAACCCACAATATCCATGGCTATCTAGGAAATGGAAAGGCTAGGCACAGTATTGTCAATCTTGGCCAACCTCCATGCCAATGACAGATCACAATCAACAAACCACATGCATGCCAAAGCTAGTGAGGAAAGCATACATGAAACTCAGTACCTGTAAGAAAATCATGTTGTAGTTGTTGATCCTAATGTCCTCTTATGCTTGCCTGCTCTTCCTTTGCCTTCTTGCTCCAAAATCCAAGTATGCCACACCCTTCAAGAGTGCTCCAAAAAAAATATAAGTATCCAAGAGTATGAGAGAGAGAATAATGAGAGAGCTTCAAAACTAAAATGACCAAAGGTTATGTAGAGCCTCATGAATGCTTCATTTTGACACTCTTCTTCACTCATTGTCCTCCTCCTTGACCATTTATTTTATCTTGATAGCATTAAATTGCAAGTTTTTGACATAGGTAAAGTAGTAATTATCTTATTTTTCATATTTCCTAAATGTTCCTTACTATTAAGTTAGATTTTGCATTGGCTACCGGATTCGTGCAATTTTGCAACTAACATCCGTTTCTGTAGCCAATTCCATTGTTGAACGGGGTCTGAGGTGCCATTCAAGGAAAGAGAGATATGGAGAAAAAGAGGTTGATCCCCTTAATGATCTCCTCTTATTCACCTGCACGAAATCGTTAGAACAAAGCCTGAATCATGTGGTCAAAGGAAACGATCAACACATAGTTAGAGCACACGAGCGAGAGTCTGTGATGAAATCGCCTCATTATTTTCTTTGCCGAATAGAAAGTCGTGAGCGAATCGTTATCTATTTATCAATTTAATAGTTATATTAGAACATTGTTAGTTGAAAGTAGGCATGAAATCCTCAAACAGTTATTAAATGGCTTTTATAAATAGCATAAGGCAGGACAAAACAGGGGACAACGTGAATGAATTTCTGGTGACTGTAATCATTTTTAAACTCTGTGCTTTTTTTTTACTGGAAGTGCCTTTGAAGACTTGATGCAGAATTAATTGTTCATTTGGATCTTGTGACTGCCTGTTTGCGAAGGGCCCCTGCAAACAGTGAGGTTTTTTTAACTTATAGATTTCCCTGTTTATTATTATTTTCTGTAGTATTTTCGTAGATGTTTCATTTCATAATCCTTAGTTTGATTTCAGAAATCGATAGCAGCAGTGATATTTCCTCTGAAAAGAAAAGCGGTAGCGAAGTTCTTCATTAGTTGTTTTTTATCATCGAGTATTAATCATGGCCATTCATAGTTTTGATTTTATTATGATAACATTACAACTCTCTTTTACAATTTATGCAGTTGACTTGACTCATTAAAATACCAATGGTTTCCTTATGATTTCTTTGCATAATATGTTTCTCTTTATAGACTTAGGTATATAGATTCCTCTTAGCTTTATGTTCAGAGCATTTTTATTCAAAAGTTTTCTTAGTTTAATTTAAAAAAGAAGTGTGTTTTGATTGTAGTTACTTTATTGAACTTTCAATCTTGAAGCAAGTGTGAGTTAGTTTAGTTTTCATTCAACAAGTGTGAGTTAATATAGTTTTCATTCAGCAAGTGTGAGTTAATATAGTTTTCATTCAACAAGTGTGAGTTAGTTTAGTTTTCATTCAGTAAGTGTGAGTTAGTTTAGTTGTCATTCAGCAAGTGTGAGTTAATCTAGTTTTCATTCTGCAAGTGTGAGTTCTTTATAGTTTCATTTTTCAAGAAAGGAATATTGTTTTAGATTCATAATCATTTTATTTTCAATAAATAGAAATGTTAATTTCATTTTTAAAATAAAAATACAAAACTTAAAAACACATTTCCAATAACTCAATCGATTAATAAATCCAACTTAATAGATAGGCTTCTAGCACATATTGTGCACTTGCACTTCACAAGTTTACTAACTTCGATCGAAAAAATTATGTAATCAATTTAAGACAATTAAATTGACAAACATTTTGGCACCATTATTGGGAGGTGTAAATAGAAGTCTTTATTTCTTTTGGATAAAAGCAAACAAACAATAAGAAAAACAAAAACATGATATGCATAGGGAAAGAGACTCTAGGGGTATATTTGTAGGTAGAGGAAAGATCTTAATTCCAACAACATCACTTACCCCACCACGACCTCATAGCGCTAGACCACCCACACACACTCGAATTCCATCGATAGTAGGCAAACATAAACTTCCTGAGGTATTAATATCTGAAATCCAACCTATAGATTCACCAACTTCATCAACATAAGCCATAATAGAAGAAGAAGATCCCATATCCCCAACAACATGAATAATTTTCCTATCTTCAACTGGAGAACAACTTCTAGCTCAAGAGTTGGAAGTTCCTACTGAAGAAGAGGAGGAAGAAACCTACTTCAAACCATTGATAGAAGAACCAGAGGAACTAGAGGAAGTTGAAAACCCAATTTTAGAACTAGAACCAGAACCCTATATTAGTTTTGAAGAATCTACAATGGTTGGAGAAGGGGAAGAAGAGCTAAATAATTTGAATCGTGAAAAACCTAGGATTGGAGGGGGAAGAGGAGGTGGAAGAGGTGGAGGAAGAGGAAGAGGAGAAAATATAAATCCAGAGCCCTTTGGATTTCCTATCCTCGATGAAGATACAACTGTGACAATGAAAAATATCTCACCCTTCATCCTTCAAAAACTTTAATGGATTAAGGAGTGAAGATCCTGAGACATTTCCCTTTGAATTTGAAGTCTTCTATAGATCATATGATTATCTACTTGATGCTCAAAAGTTGAAATTATTCCCCTTAAAGATGCAACATCAAAATGGTTTATATGTTTAGGAATAAACTCCATAAGAACATGCGAACAAATGAACAAAACTTTCTTAGAGAAATATAAGGACTATTGTATGCCCCATAATATTAGGGATGGTGTCTTTAAAATGGTACAAAAAGAAGATGAAAATATTGAAGACTTCATTGAAAGATTTTCTTATAATGTTAAAAGGGCAAAAATGAATAATCTAGATGAGGAAACTTTGAAAGCCCTCTTATTGAAATCCATTAGAGATGAGTGGATTGATCTTCTTAATCTAATGGGTAAGGGAGACATTTCTCAATTGTCACTAGGAGAAATTTGTGAGTTGTGCATACACATTTCAAGAGGCAAATCAAGAAACAAGAAAATCCAAGAGATCCTCTTTTATCAAGGATTAATAAATCTACAACTGGGACAGTAAGTAGAGCAGAATTAGGAAATTTTCTTGATAATTTTAAAACATATATTTTAGGGAGTCTTAGTGAACAAATTGACACCCTTAAAATACAAAACAAGCAAAAAGCTGAAAATGTTGTATTCTCCGTTTTTTTTTTTTCCGTAAGTGTAGAAAGATAATGCCTTGAGATAATATCCTCTTGATTTAAAGAGTGTAGAAACTTGTGTTATTCGTGCGGAACATCATGATACAAAAGAATGTCCCTCAATACCAGGTCTTAAAGTTGTCTATCAAGAAGAAGGAGTACCAAATCAGGTAGATCCTCTTTGTTTTATTGCTAAAAGACCTTGGTAGAATCCACAGCCAAATATAGCTCAAGGTTTTAACACTCAACCATTTGCACAATCTTCACAAAGTAATTGGACTACCCCAATGCCTTGGCAATCTTGGCCACAACCTTGGTCACAAGGATGGAAAAATTCTTATGGAAAATACCATCAATATCCTCAATTTCCATAATTTCAACAGTCATATCCTAGTTTTCCTCCACAATATTATCCTCGGCCCATTCAACAAACTCAACCTCACAATTTGAATCCACAACTTTCATTACCATTTCCTCAAAGACCAAACCAATTGCCTACCCAACCACTCCCAAATCCAAACAATAATAAAAATTCACAACCTGTTTACAATATGGAAGGACAAAATTTTCAAACCTACATGATAACTCCACTAGATCTAAACAATGTTCAACTTAGATCTAGTATAATATTAGAAAATAAGTCCCCGTCAATTGTTATTCAAGAAAGTGAAAAAGAAAATATCTTTGAAGAAGAAAAGTCTCTTAATGAAAAAGAAAAAACTCAAAAACAAGTTACTCCAACACATTCAAATAACTCAACTCTTATTTGGAACAACCTTCAATATCTGTTTCAAAACCACCTATCCCTGAGAGATTAAAAATTTATGAAGGGGTAGAAAAACAGATTTTATTGCCTGATTAAGACATGTTAGATGAGCTGAAGAATGTTTGCATAAAGGTTCCTTTGCTTCAAGCCATTAAGGAAATACCAATTTTCACAAAGATAATTAGGGACTTGAGCGTTAAAAAAACTGGAAGAAAAAGAAAAGAAATCAAAATAATCTAACTAGTTGGAAAAATTGCAGATATCATGATGGGTAAAACAACAATTCAGAAATATCATGATCCAGGAAGTCCCATTGTGAAAACACACATCAATGGTGTGGAGATACCAAATACAATGATTGATCTAGGAGAAAAAATAGATATCATGAGTAAACAAACTATGAATCGATTAAAACTTTCTAATCTTCAATATGCACCTACACTATTACAATTGGCAGATAGATCTATAATCAAACTCAATGGTGTATTAGAAGATATATATGTATCCTTGGATTCTTTGGAATACTCTGTTGATTTTATGATTTTAACACCCAAGAATAAATTAGGAGGACATCCATTGATTCTAGGAAGACCATGGATAGCTATAGTTGATGCTTTTATAAGTTGTAGATTTGGTTATATGTTCATTTCTAATGGGAATACAACAAAGAAATTCGCACTGTATCCACCAGCAAAAAAAATAGTAGAAGTTGAAAATGAAGAATAGATAGATGATGACTTTGATATAAGACCAATCTTTGCAACTTCACAAACATGATGAGGAAGATTAAATTTTGAATTTAATGGAAAATAATGAATCTTCATCATATTGTGAAACTAGTCAAAGTTTTCAAGAACAATGCAATATTGAATATTTATCATTCTGTCAACTATCCTTGCATTCTATGGAAAAAAATTGGCATTTCTACAATTTAAATCTTTCAAGGAAAAAATTTGAATATCAACAATAATTTGGAAGAATTTCAAAAGAAAGAATTAATAAAGATGTTACAAAAACATTCTTTTGCTTATCCATGGGAATATACTGACATGAAGGGAATTGATCCTAATACTTCTATACATCATATCTATATTGAAGAAAATACCCAATCAATTCGACAACCTCAAAGAAGAATGAATCCAAATCTAAGGGAGATTGTTAAGGAAGAACTACAAAAACTGTTGAATGTCAATTTCATCTATCCAATATCAAACAGTTGGTGAGTTTCACCCTTCATAATTGGTCCTAAAAAGAATTGAAAATGGAGTGTATTGACTATAGGGAATTGAATAAATCCAATTTAAAATATCACTTTCCACTCCCTTTCATAGATCAAGTTTTAGACACATTGGCAGGAAAGAAATATTTTTCATTTTTAGATGGTTTTAGTGGGTATAATCAAATCCAAGTAGCCCCAGAAGACAAAGATAAAACTACCTTTACCTGCCCATGGGGAACTTATGCTTACCGAGTACTTCCTTTTGGATTATGTAATGCCTCTGCAACATTCCAAAGAGAAGTATTAGGCATTTTTTCTGATTTAATTCATGATTGTGTGGAAGTTTATATGGACAATTTTACAGTTTATGGAAATTCTTTTGAAGAGGCTCTTAAAATTTTGGAAAAAATTCTCATTAGATGTAAACAGGAAAATCTCTCATTAAGCCATGAAAAATGTTTTATGATGTTTACCGAGGGAATTGTTTTAGGACACCATATTTCAGGAAGTGGAATTAGAGTGGACACATCTAAAGTAGAAGTTATTTCTAAATTATCAATTCCAATCTGTCAACGAGATGTTAGAAGTTTTCTTGGTTTCACTGGTTATTATAGAAGATTCACAGAAAACTTTACAAAAATTACATCTCCACTTTTCAAACTGCTCACAAAAAACTGTGAATTCAATTGGAATTCTGATTGCCAAAAGGTCTTTGAGTCATTAAAAGAGAAAATCTCTGAAGCACCCATTCTTAGAGGACCAAATTGGAAATTACATTTTCACATTTCAACTTATGCTTCAGACACATCTTTAGGAGTTGTACTAGGACAAAAAGACTTAACTCCATATGCCATTTATTACACCAGTAAAAATTTGACTCCTACAGAGTTAAATTATACTGTCACAGAGAAGAAGTTTTTAGTTGTTGTTCATGCCATCAATAAATTCAAACATTATAGCACTGGCTATGAAACTTTTGTACATATTGATCATTCTGCAATTAGATACTTAATGAATAAACAAATCACTAATGGCAAAATCACTAGATGGTTTTTGTTGCTGCAAGAGTTTAACATTACTATTTTGGATCAACCTGGAAAACAAAATACAATTGTTGAATTTTTATCAAGGATTCAAAATTATAACAATGACATGCCTATAGAAGATAATTTTCTTGATGAATATCTTTTTGCAGTATCTACTAAATCTCCATGGTTTGCAGATATTGCTAACTATTTGGCTATAGGAAAATTACCATCATACTTGTCTCCTCAAGAAAAAAAGGAAGGTAATTCAAATTAGTGCATCTTATTCATGGATAAATGAAGAATTGTATAAAATAGGGCTAGATCTGATCATCCCAAGGTGTGTAAGAGAAGATGAAGTACTAGATATATTGAAAGCTTGTCATGATCTGTCATGTGGAGGGAACTTCGCTGACAAAATAAATTCTTACAAAGTCCTTCTCTTAGGATACTATTGGCCTTCCCTTTATAAGGATGCCAGGGAGTATGTTAAGAGATGTGATAGTTGTAAAAAGATGGGTAAACATGTTCCTTCTGATGAGATGCCTCTACAACCTCAGGTACTTATTGAGCCTTTTGAAAAATGGGCTCTGGATTTTGTTGGTCCAATCAATCCTCCTTCGAGGCAGAAAACGTACATTCTTGTTTGCATTGATTATGTTACAAAATGGGTAGAAGCTAAAGCCCTTCCTTTTGCTACTGAAAATGTTGTAGTTTCATTTCTTTTTTAGGATACCTTTACTCGTTTTGGTGTCGCAAGAGAAATTGTAACAAACCAAGGTACTCAATTCACATCCAAGTTGGTACAAAAGATAATGGAGGAGTAAAAAAACAAACATCGGAAGTCTACTCGATGTCATCCTCAAGCAAATGGATAGATGGAGTACGCCAATAAAGTAATTGAAGCAATTATCACCAAAATTGTGCATATACATAGAAGAGATTGGGCAGAAAAGCTTCCAGAAGCTTTATGGGCATACCACACCACTGGAGAAATACTACAGGACATACTCCCTATGAGCTTGTTTATGGGAAGCAAGTCCTATTTCCTATTGAGTTTCAAGTCAAAACTTTCAAGACAATAGTCAAATTTGGTCTTGATATTTTAGAGGAACAAAAACAAAGAATGGAGCAATTGAATGTGTTAGCGCTTGAAATTTCACCTCAGGCTGAAAAAGGCAAACCTCAAGGCAACATCAAACCTTTTAGCCTCGTAGCTAGCCCTACGGG
>APFE031665841.1:92159-106252 GCA_000404065.3 Pinus taeda
GAGTTGTAGGATGTTGTTTATGGATGATTGGTCATGTTGGGAAAAATAGATGGACTTCTATTTTTTGGATCACAGCAGTGTGATCAGAGTCTATTTTTAGACTGTCAGGTAAAAATAGAAACAGTCAAATATTATTAGCCCTTAGTAATATTTGGACTCTAAACTTTATCTTATTCTCTTGGAGCACTTCAGTTGGAGCTACAGATGTGGCACATGCAACTTCCTGAAGGAATCACGTGGTTACCTATGGGTTGACTGAGCTATCGTATGAAGGACTTCAGTTAGAACTCAAGTGGTTGAGTTCTGTGGAGTTAGAAGAGCAGTTAATGGAGTTGTGTTCAGTTTGACTTTGTTGAACTAGTTGTATTTAGTCTAACTGGCCAATAAACTAAGTGATGAGTTGTGTAAATTATTTATTAATTAATTCACTAATTATTAACTCATAATGCAACTGAAGAATACATCAGTTAACTCAGTGCATGGACAGTTTAGTGGAGACAAGTGTTAGAGGTAAGTGAAGCGGTTGAGTTGTGACTATCAGTTGTGCATTGAGATTTGCAACATGCAATGGATTTGAAGTAATTCCATGAGGCAAGGTCAACTTTTACCTTGTTCTTCACGTGATTTTTCCAAGTAAATACGAGTTTTGCTTTGGAGCCAATTAACATTCATTCTCGCAGGATGCGCAAGTGGAGGCAGGGCAAGCAGCGGAGGAGATTTGGAGATCAGATCTAAGCTGTATTGTGTGTAACAGGTGGAGATAGTGCTGGATACTTGTGAAGAGTATTGTACTATGTATTGTTACATGTTCTCAATCAATATAATATACAGATAGTTGGGGTTTTTAGAGAGATGCTTTCCCCGGGAAAATAATGTGTTGATATGTGTGATTGATGATTCTATGTGCGCATGTTATTGTTTCTGTTTCTGTAAATTGATGATCAACGTAGAGGAGGTTATGTATTATGCATGTATTCCGCAATAGTGTATAATTGGGATAATCTCTGTGAATATGTGTCATATTATTCAAAATTTCTACAGAAACTGCATACACTACACTTTTCCTCTTTAATTATACCTTCATGATTTTAAGATCAACATCATCCATAAGAGAGAGATCATTGATACAAACCTTCTCAAAGGCACCACTTTTCCAAACATGACTTTCTTTTCTCATGGGGCACTCATTTTCCATACAGTTGCTCCAAACTCATCTCTATGGTGTATCTTTGGCCCATCATGCCTGATTAAGGATGCAGGTATCCAAACCTGACCTCCAAGGTTAATATACAAACATGGGCGATTATCAAAATTCCTCTTCCTTCAACCACCTTAAAACTTATTGTAGAGGCCACCATCATCTTCTACTCATAAAGAGCTTTCGAAATATAAATTTCGTCAAAATTCGAGCTCTCGATCCAAAGTTATGCCCTTTTTAGATAATGCCTCTCCAAATGCCACATCAACATTCATACCATTCCATGTGGTAATACTTGTCCATGTGTCACCACCTCATATGGCCACATCATCATTCACATCACATTAGTTGCCACCTCAACACCATTGCGCACTCTAATCTATGTCATTCCATGTTATGACATATAACCACATCATAATCTATGCTAGTATGTCATGTCACTTGAGATTTTCATTTGTGCCACGTTGACCTGCGACTTGGCATGTCATGTCGTGACTTAGGGTTTTATCGATGTTAGGAGGAAACCCCAATAGCAAGTGTCCTAACTTCCCAATATTCAACCTCTTAATACCCGTTAGTCAATAGCATGAAAAGCTAATATGAGGGCCCTGGTACTCAATAATGATAATTGACAATTGATAACATATAAACTAATATGTGATTAACAAACCATCCATTTGCGGGAATTGTCTTTCTATCTATTGATGTTTATGTTTCTATTAGTATCAAGGTTGCATGATATCATCCATATCATGATCACTCTGTCTCTCGATGACCTAATCCTATCACTTGTCAACTCTTGAACTTTCCATGTTTATTAATTGTAGGTTTTTTAATCAAGCAATAAAAAAAACCCTACTCACAACTCTCGCCTATTTTGATAATGAACCATCAACAACTATAATTGAACTCCATTAAATGTCAAACATATCGAGAACCATTAGTATTAGGGGGTCTATATTAGAGGTTATTCGTTGCGTCATTGAATCCCACCCCATACTTTGACAACCTAATGCTCTCACCCTTTGATAATGAACCCTCAACTTCTAGGATAAATCCCTATTCACTGATAGATGTTCAATATCTATCAATGTTGGACTTTTGCATGGATGTTATACGATGTGTAATCTCAACACCCAACTCCTAATAGTCCAATAGCCTGTTATCCCACTTCCCAAACTTAAGCTCCTTCCCGACTAAGGCCTTAGTCACAACCCCCTCTAGGCCATATGAAGAGGGGTTCGGGCTAAAGCATCCATTCCCAAAATTACAAAACTTCCACCAAGTAATCCCTAAAATTTTGGGCATTATCCCCGAATTTCTGAAACCCCCACTAAGCTCTAAGGTTAGTTTTCAGGGGATTTAAAATCAATCTAACAAGGTAGAAAACATGCCCAAATACTTTTGAAGGTTCAAAATCCTTCTCCTATCTATGAAGGCATTCATAAAAGCATCTTCAAGAAGACAAATCCATAATATAAAGATACAAAATGGCAAATGGCCAATTCTTCTCAACTTCACCTAGTTGAGATGTGATTAATATCATTCCTTTTGGGTTGCAAACCTACCAACATCACACAATCAACTCCAACTCCTACAAAAAAAGGGACCAACCTTCTTGCTTATCTCTAAAGAAAGCAAGATCTCCCATTACCAAAGGACTTGTTGAGTCTTCTCATTCAACAGGGATACAATCCTAACTATTTCTCCCACAACTAACCTAGTAAAGTCCATTAATACTAGGGAATCCATGAAGAGACTCATAGATCTAGTCAACTTTACATTCACCTTACTAAACCATACACCCATACTCATCACCAATATATTTTTTTATAGAATATCTCTATACACAACATTCATTCATGAAAGAGGTAATAGTTATCACTCAAGAAAAACTACATGTTATATTCAACTCATCACTTATACAAATTTACATATTCATCTAGCATAACAAGAATCATGAAACAATGAGTGACAATTTCATTCATTGGTAAAGAAATTGATACACTTATTTGATTCACCAAAATCTTGTTGGGAAACTAAAGAAGGGAGAGCCACTCTCCACCCACCCATAGGCTCAACAACACTGCAATCATTATTGTAACTAGCCACCCTCGAGCCAAAACCAATGCCTTGAGAGAGTCACACTTGGGGTTCAAAAAGATTCAATTCAACGTAGAGAATATGAAGGCCACTCTCCTTCATAAAAAGGGATTCAGTGCGATTCCTTTCAACCACCAAGCCAGGGCCAATTCTTATTAAGAGTAGGGCCATAGTAGGCTAGCATAGCATAAAGGAATCCCTTCTCTGAGCCAATAATTCCTCATTTCTTCCCTTTTTAATTATTTTTGTGCATATATTACTCAAGCCTTTTTAGTAATTCTAGGTGTCCCTCTAGCTCAAGCTGAAGTTTGCAACAATGAATTCCCTAACCAATTTGGTAACCCACAACTTTGCCCAGGCTGCTACATCTCATAAATATTTTTCTCTTACCTTTTATTTAGACATGTAGGCTTATAATCCTTGTGTGTTTTTGGTTCACTCCATGTTACTCAGGTTCATACATGATCACATTTCAATGTTTGGAATCATCCTCCACTACTCTATGATCTCTCTACTCACCCCCACACACTCTATCTATTTTTCCATCTGTCTCCATGCTCTCACACCCCCATAATTTCTTCTTTTTGTCCTCTACCTCTTTGCATATTCTCCCACACATGCACTTCCTAGCATGATAATTCAGGGTCCCTTTCTTGTATTGCATGGTCAACCAAAAGTCTCTAGAATGGGTACATCACCGATACTTTTGGGAACAATGCGGTACCACTCCCACTGTTCTTCTCATAATTGTTGGACATGAGGTAGTTCAACTACCAAATCAAAAATATATACAAATAATTTAGGATAATATAGGAAACTTCCCCAAATCCCCTTTACAGTTTCTCTTATGCAAGCTTCCCTCTTAGGCATTGATATTTGTGTTGCCTACCCTCTTCTTCAACTTTAACAAAATATATTAAATTAAAATGAATATTTACATAAATGAATTATGGCAAATCATCCACGTTGGTCATCTGACATTATTAGTCTTATTTACGTATGATCAAAATCTGGATTAGGGGTAAATATTTGCTTAAAAATCAAAGTGCTCGGAAATGCTCAAAACCTAAACGACTGCGTCCGCCTCAGTGATTGGATCCCAATGCAACTCATTTCACTCAAAATGGAGTTCGTATGAGAAAGTTAGAGCCTGTTGTCCGTTTTGTCAAACATGCAAAATTTTGTGACTGGAATGCTGACTAGGCATCCGTACATCCCAGTCAACAAAACGAATATTCCAAGGAATATTCCCATAGGTGGCTCAACTGCATTGCGACAAGTGTCATCATGTGAATGGTCAATGGCATTGGGTGGACCAATGAGAGGCTGACACATGGCAAGCTCAGAGGCCGCCACATGCCCTCTCAAAGGTCATTTAAAATTTTATTGGCAAGCCGGGGAATCAAACCCACAACCTCACCCACACAAGACCAACACTCCACCACTATGCCACACCGTGTGTTACTTAACATACAATGAACACATGTTCTATTTAAATTTTAATGCATTGAAGTTTGGAGGTACTGCTAGCATGTGACCAACAACCCCTTAATCGTTAGCAATAAGTACTAACCGCGCAGATTAATGCGCTAAGTGGAGGTTAATGATAATTAAACCATGATTATCCTTAATTAATGGTAGGTTTGAGTTGGTGGTATTTTTGGCAGGTCTTCTAAATCCGGAACTACTCCAATTTTAGCAGAGTTAACTAAAGTTTCTCCAGTTTTGGTGGAGTTTTCCTAGGGAAAACTCAAGAGGCCATAACTTTGGCTAATTTTGACCAATTTTGGCTCAAAAAGAGTCATTCCTAGATGATTTTGATGCTCTGAACACAATGGAATACTTTTTAGAGGCATAAAGGCACTTTGTACATCATTTTGCTACGTTGAAGTTTAAGCAAGCCTGGGACCACCAGGAGAGGAGGTCAATCCTAGATCAACTGAAGTCCAATTGCAGAGATTGGAAAGTCAATTTTGGGGTTTTTGGGTCTTATGAACCCAATGGAGTAGGTTTAAAAGCCATTGGAGCACTGCAGGTTCATGTAATCATAGAATTGACCATTAATCCAAAGAGGGCCTAGCCATTGAAGCAGGTCAAAGGACATGGAGCCCAGGAGAGGTGAACTCCTTTATCAGCTTTGTGTTTATGAGTTTTTTATGTTTTATTTCTCTAAAATTTACTTGTTGTATATGTGTTTTTAATAGTTAGTTAACCTCATCAATTGCTCATAAAAAACACACAATACTTGACACATACTCTTTCACATTTTGGTTAATTTGAGACGATCCTAAATACATATTTTAATATTGATAAGGGAGCTTGCATAACATTAACAAGTTTGTCCAACATTTCAGATCAAGTTGGTATCATAGAATTGTTTGATCATTTTAACCCTGAGATGGTTTTCCATGGTTAGCTAGAAAATTAGCTATTTGTTTTGTATTTGTGCAAGGAGAATTTAACTGTGTGCAAGTTTATGTGTGTAAGTTGAAGAAGGAGATGCTTCTTTGTTGAGAAAATTTTTGAAGCTTTTTTATGCATTACAAGTGTGATGGAAGCTTCAACAAGTGATGTTTCTAATCCATCTTCCTTATCAAGACTCTTTGATTTAGAGATATTGCAAGAGATTGTTGGGAACGAGTTCCCCCAAGGACAGCTTTGGGGCTAAAAGCCAATGTTTTGGGACAATTGTGTAATAAAGTTGTAAAGTCTCCGCATTTTGTGGTCGCGGAGCGCGAAGGTGTCAAGAGTCATAAAGGGTTGTCCTTATTTTGTAAAGTGTAAGGTTGGCTATAAAGATCCACCCATGGTCTGCGGACCATGGGATTGTATAAAAAGGAGCTGAATAAGTAAGCTCTAAGTAGTTTTGGTAAGATAGCAAAGAATGAAGTGAAGAATCTTGGTAGAGGAGTCTACATGTTTCGGATCTTAGCGTATGTAGAGGCTCTGCAGCTGAGTGCACAGAGGCCTAGGGTGGAAGTCCACAGCGAAGTGCACGAACCCTTGCAGCTGTGTGCGCATGGAAGATAGAATCTGTATTAATCTGAAGATATCAATAAAGAGAAGTATTATGCAAATTTTGTGTATTTATTTATTGTTAATGCATCTGGTTATATTGCGTTTTGGGTTAATTTACAATGTTTATGTGATGCACAAATATATGTGATTATATTGGTTAATTGAACGCAAGTAAGAATATCAGTTTACGCGACGCTAACTGTGGTTAATTAGTAAGATAAGTAAAACACTTAAGATAACTTAGGAACCTATACAATACGTTGTCATAGCAGCGCGGAAGTACTTGGATCACCGGTTAAGGCTGCGCAAAGGCCAATTGTACACCTTCGTGGAGGTACTAAAGGGCGGAATAAAGGGTAAACTGATAGAGCCCTAAAATCTTAGTGACCTGCACGAAAGTAGGAACAGAGGGTATAAACTGACATCACCACCATCTGAGGGTGCAGAAGTTTGTACAAATACCGCAATAACTGTTCCGCAACTTCTGCAGGTCGGTAGGGCATGATGAACGTCATTTCTGAAGTTATGAATTGATCATGGATAGAACAACCACCTATAGAGTCCAGGTAGAAACGTGGCCTCCTGACCAAAGCACTGGGATGGCGCGAATAGGCTTTCAGGGACGCAGACGAGGCCGAAGCAGAGGAGGACACTATGCCCAAAAATGCACTAACCCAACGCATCCATCGTGCAAATATTGTACTCAGTTTAATCATGAGACTGAGGATTGTCCTACGTTGATAGCGAGGATACACGACAAAGGGGTGTTACCACCTCAGTCGACTCAGAACTTGCAGATGATGAGGTCTGAGCCTCGCGAAGAGGATCCAAATGTGAATATAGTGCTCCGAAGTGGAATTGCAACGGCGATGATAAGGAGAAGCAGCCCGAAGACAATGCATGGGTTCACGAAGCTCTAGCAAAGGAGGCTGAGTTTGATTTGGAGCGCACACACGAAACATTCATGGAAGCAAAGAAGAGCTTCGTTGAGGCCTCTACCTCAGGGAACAGAGATAAGCATGATCAGGAAATGGACCCTTCTATGCTTATGACCTTTCTAGAAACCTGCATGAAGCTATTATGCGATAACAAGGCTGTGAAGGGGTTATAGGAGCTTATAAATAGATGCACCGAAAACACTCTGGGTGAACCACGTGTTGTACGAAAGATTGGTAAGCATAAAGCAAGGATAGGACAGGAGATGAGACTGACTGCACAGATAGGAGAATATGAAATGGTTTAGGTTATTCTAGATATGGGGTCAGACATGAACGTTTTACCAAAGTAGACTTGGGAACGGATGGGGAGACCCATGCTGCAGTGATCTTCGATTCAGTTAAGGATGGTAAATCAACAGAAGATCATCCCCATGGGACAGCTATAAGGAGTAACTATAGACATTGAAGGCACGAGTGCATTGGCTGAATTTGAAGTGATAGAAATCAACCCCTACACTTCACTCCTTGGCATTGATTGGGCTACTGACATGAAGAGGGTAATCAACCTAAAGAAGTGAAAGATGACATTTGAAAAGAAATTGCTTCGTATAATAGTACCCTTAGATCCTGTTGAAGAATCGTGCTATACTGAACCAGTCTGCGATTATGAAAGCGATGATGATTTCGACTGCATATATAAAATAACAGTGCAAGACCAAGATTGGGTGAATCTGACAGCAGATGGACAAATTACATGGGATTGCGAGAGTTCCTGCACCTCAGACTCTGATGAAGAATTAGAGCGCTAGCAGAATCGACTACATGAAGTAACCACGTTGAGCTGTAACATGATGACCTAGTCGCTACATTGTGTATCGTCAAAGGTAAGAAATCTGCCCACTTACGATGGCTTAAATGATGTATATGTATTTTTGGATGCATTTCAGAGGGAAGTACTAGAGAAGTAGAGCTTCCAGGCTTTCGACTGGGCACTACGCGCTATGCATGCGAGATGGTGGGATACGCATAAGGGTAGCTTTGACGATTGGCGCGAGTGTAGGAGGATGATGTGAACACGCTTTGGGAAGTTGAAGGTACGAATGACGAACACATATGACGGAAAGGATGATTCATGCACACACTTGGCCAAGTGGGCTAAGGCTTATGGAGCGAAGACCCAACCTGAATGGGTGCACTTGTTCTATCACACCTTGGATGTCATCCTGATGAACTGGTACTTGGAAACAAAGCTCCACCATGGTACAGGTGAATGGGATATTTTGCCCGAAGGATTCATAATGACGTTCAACTTCGAAGATGGGTTTGACTGTATTGACGAAGCGCTACAAGAATTTAAAGCAGCAATCTTTAGGATACCGCAAGATCCTTCAGATCTGATTCAACCCGATTGGACTACTTAGTTGAGACACGCACTGGAATGTTATAACGTGACTACTAAAGAAGAGGACAAGGTTCCATGAAAGATTAATATAGCTGAAACCGAGGGTTACGGCGAGGTCGAGGGAACGTAGATTGAGAATCTTGATATAACTACGCGATTGAAAATGAAATAGGTAAATATTGGTACGGAGGCGGAGCCCAAATTCACAAAGATTGGATATTACTGAGATGACATGACAGTGGATAAGGTTGCCGAATTGCTCTGCAAATACCAGGATTTGTTCCCTACCAAGTTTATGGAGCCAAAGGGGATAATAGGAGACCTGGGCATTATGAAGATCACATTAAAACCCAACGTGAAGCCGGTTAAGCAAAGACCTTACTATCTCAATCCAAAGTATAAGCAGAAGGTCTACTTAGAGCTAGACAAGATACTCGCTACAAGCATCATTGAGCCTATAGAAGAATCTGATTGGGTAAGCACAATGGTGGTACAGGAAAAGAAGCAGAAGGATGAAATAAGGATATGTGTTGATCTCAGGAAGTTGAATGACGCTTGCGTACATGATCCTTTCCCAACTCCATTCACTGATGAGATATTGGATAATGTAGGTGGTTAGGAAGCATACTGCTTCACTGATGGGTTCTCTGGGTACCATCAAATCAAAATCACACCTGAGGATAGAAGCAAGACGACCTTCGCGACTGAGTGGGGATGTTTTCAGTACAATGTAATGCCTTTCGGATTAGAGAATGCACCTGCGATTTTTTCGCACGTAGTCATTACTGCATTCAAATAATTCATTCATAAGTTTCTGGAGGTGTACTTTGATGACTGAAATATGTTTGGATTGGTAAAACACCATGTGGCAAGTTTGCGCCTGATGCTAGATACTTGTTGAAGGTACCAGATTGCACTCAATCTGAAGAAATGTTTGTTTTTTGTTCCTTTTGGGACTCTGCTGGGTCATGGTTTGTGATAGGGATTGATGGTAGATCCCACGAAGATCACAATGATACTTAACTTGGAGGCACCATGGAGTGTGAAACAGCTGCGTGCAACCCTAGGACATACTGAGCATTACTGGAAGTTTATCAAGGGCTATGCCCAGATCACCACGCCTATGGAGAAGTTGTTGAAAAAGGATGTCATGTTCTGTTGGAACGAGGACTGTTAGAAGATCTTGGATGTAGTGAAAGAAAAAATGGTCACCGCACTTATTTTAGTCTTCCCGGATTGGAAGAAGGAGTTTCATGTACATGTAGACACGTCATGTATAGCACTAGGAGTACTATTGACACAGGTCGGCGGAGGAGAATTAGACCATCCTATAGCATTCGCAAGCAGGAGGTTATCCAAGGTTGAGAAGAACTATTCCACCCCCGAGCGCGAAGGGTTAGCCATGGTATACATGCTCTAGAAGTTAAGACACTATTTGCTGGGTGGACATTTTAAGATGTATACAGATCATTCTGTGTTGAAATGCCTAGTCAATAAGCCTATGTTGGGGGGAGAATCTGTAGGTGGTAGTTACTATTTTAGGAATATGATTTTGAAGTTATTGTGAAGCATGGACAACTAAATGCGAGACCAGACCATCTATCGCGCATCGAAACAAGGGAAGAACCCATTAATTTGGAGGAGGGATTGCCTGACGCGCAGCTATTTGCAGTGCACGTCGCAGATGGTCACTTTGAAGACATCATACACTTCCTAATGACAGGAATTGCCCGGAAGGCTACACCGTCTAGTAGAAGGAGTTAGTGGTGTGCGCGGAAGACTTTTCTGTCATTTCCAGACATCTGTACAAAATTGGGTCTGATGAAGTATTACGATGATATGTAATGGAGTTTGAAAGGAGCAGTATCCTCGCGGACTCTGATGGGGGCACCACGAAAGGGCATTATGCAGGAAGAGAGACAACGCAGAAGATTCTACGTGCAGGGTTGTGGTGGCCAACCCTCCATTAGGATTCAAAAGCTTACTACAATGCGTGTGATTTGTGTCAAAGGACTCGCAGGCCATCGCGAATAGATGAGCTGCCTCTGAACCCATAGATGACGTTACAAACTTTTGAGAAATGGGCGATAGATTTTGTGGGACCCATTCAGCCCTAAGGAAAGAAGACAGGAGCGCGGTACATTATCATCGCGACTGAGTATTTGACTCAATGAACGGAGGCACGCCTATGAAGGATTGCACAGGCGTGATTGTTGTGAAGTTCCTCTTTGAGTATGTACTGATGCGATTTGGGTGTCCAAAGATTTTGATGAGTGATCGTGGTACGCACTTTTTGAACAAAACGATCAGCGTGCTAACGAAGGAATTTCAGGTATAGCACTAGAAAATCACGCCTTATCACCCAAAGGCTAATGGGATGGTGGAATCATTAAATAAGGTGCTGGAGAACGCTTTGACCAAGGTTTTCAATGCTCAATGAAGTGATTGGGACCTACGCATACCCGTCGTACTATGGGTCTATCGAATGACATCCAAAAAGTTGACTGGACAAACACCCTTTAGGCTTGTATATGGTGTTGAAACAATGATGCCCATGGAATACATTATGCCTAGTCTGTGCATAGCAACACTCACAAGTATGACGGATCGTGGAGCCCTGGAAGAGAGGCTCGCATAGCTTGTTGAGCTTGAGGAAGAGAGATTTCTTGCTGGATTTCACCAACAGGTCCAAAAGCAGTGCGAAAAAGCATGGCATGATCAACACATTAAGCTACGCACACTTAAGGTAAATGATCTGGTTTTCTTATATCACAACAAGTTTGATAAATTTCCAGGAAAATTCAGAATGCACTGGTTAGGGCCCTATGTCATTAAGGAGATTACCGATGGTGGAGAAATTCAGTTGGTTAAATTGAATGGAGATCCCTTCCCAGGAAAGGTGAATAGTAGCTGATCGAATCCATACACTGGTGATCCGGCCAGGTGACTATATGAGGGTAGCATAGTCTTAGTGCTCCAGGCAGCTGAAAGGTGCGCTGGACTATAAACTACATTGCTCGGGTTTGGGAACTGCATGATTGGAGGATTGTGTGGAACGAGGAATTATCATAGGGTTCGCGACAGCGCGAAGGCAGTTGCGCTACCTAGGGATAAATCATGCAGCTCAGCTAGAAAGTGACCGTTAAAGTCATTGTTCATGATTTGATGGTAGGAATGTGGCCAAATGGAGCGGGCGGTCAACATTTAAGACAAACTTTATGGGTAAGATCCTTGGAAATCTGCTACCAATCCAACATTAATGAATTGAATGTGGGGGGAACAGTCAGATTTGAATTCAAAAGGCCCTATAAATTACAAGTGGAGGCCCAACAAAAAACACTCGGCATTTTGAGAATTGAGTTGTTGAGCTCTCAGGTGCACATGAACTGTGAAAACTACGAAGTTTTCCTAGCAAGTTCAGTATTTGAAATGTTGCCAAAGGAGACACAAGAGTTGTTGTATAGCATCAAGTCAACGCTCGTAAAAGCTATGGACACTGAAGCAATGACAACCAAGGGGGGCTGCCAAAGGTTGTTAGGGAGGTAGAGGGAGCTACTCCAGAAGTTGCAGAGGTACTAGCTGAAGTCCCCAAATCATCACAGATGCCTAGACCGAAGTCGAACCCAACCAAGGAGCGTGCGAAGGATAAGAAGGGCAAGCAGGTTAAGATCCGATACGCGTGTCGCCGAGAAGAAACCCACCGAAGGACAAGCCCACCACATAGGAAAAGGGCAAAGCCATTAACCTGGAGCCGGAGGAGGAAGAAATTGAGGACATCCCGATGGATGATGAGGATTTGGGGGTAGAAGTGGAGGAAGTTGAAGTCCAGGGTGCTGAACCTATCACTAAGTTGCCCGAGTACGTCCCTCTACGCAAGGGCAAGACCAAGGTGCCAAAGGACATTGACGAGAGAAAAGTTGCCTTGCACACCCCTCTGTTTCCGAACAAGATTCTCTTTGAAGGACCGCGCTTGGGGTGGGTTCCTCTATTAAAACTGGAATATTGGGACTTAGTTGACCATGAGAAGTTCCTGCACTTAGTGACAGAGCAACTAATGCTCCGCGTTGTTGACACAACCACCGGGATGACTGCATTAGAACCACGAAAGTGGCTCAAGGGAGTATACAAAGCAGGTCTGCTCAACCTGCTATGGGTGTTGCACTACAATCGCACCCCCATTATAGTATTGGTCATCAAGTAGCTACTATGCTTTGTGCACGATGGGCGTTTGTGACTGGAGGAGCCGATACCCATCACCAACAGATTGATCCATAGGATCACGCGGCTGCCCTATGTTGGGTTGTGTTATATTCTTTCCACATAGTTAACAGGGGGTTTGAGGGGTACCCGTAACCCCACTTTATGGGGTCCGGGCAGCACTCCGGAAAATTTTGGTTTTGGACCCTACGTTAGGTTGGGCGGACCCACCTATGGTTTTGTGCATGATTTTCGCACATGTTTTTTGGACGCGATGGTTTTCGGTCCATGGTATTGGATGCTTAGGCATGTACAAATATGTATTGTAACATTGAAAGGAACATAATGAAAAATCAAGCTGGTAGTCTCGGTTTTGAGATCCAGTGGGAAATCTCTGTGTATATGTGTTTTATGTGTTATGCTCTCGCATTTTTATTTTTCCTGTGATTAAGAATTCGTATGCAGGTAATTTCTGTACGGGGTTAAAACCTACTTTGGTATCAGAGCTGTTTTTGCTTCAAGGGGACGCCTTTGTTGCTGAGGGGTTTCGCTCGGGCCTGTGGTAGACCCTGTTCAGTGGGAGATCTGCGAGATCGATTCTGGTGGTGGAAGAAGATGGCGAGCAGCGGAAAGATAGAGATTGAGAAGTTCAATGGTTAGAGTTTTGAGTTGTGGAAACTCAAGATGGAGGATCTGATGGTGGATAAAGATCAGTGGATCGCAGTAGATCCGGGTACTAAACCAACGGGAGTGACCAATGAAGAATGGAAGGACTTGGATCAAAAGGCAAAGAGCACAATACGATTGTGTGTCTCAAATTCAATATTGCTAAATGTATTAGAGGAAGCTACGGTGAAGGCTCTGTGGGACAAGTTAGGGACTTTGTACCAATCTAAGTCTCTGGTGAATAAACTGTTCCTGCGGAAAAAGCTGTATAACCTGAGGATGCAAGATGGAGACTCGGTGACAGAGCATTTGATGCGTTTAATACTGTAGTAAGTCAATTATCATCTGTTGATATTAAAATTTCAGATGAAGATAAGTGCATCAGTTTGTTGTGTTCTCTACCAGATTCGTGGGATAGTCTGGTTATTGCAATAGGTAGCAATGCAACTGCTTTGCAGTTTGATGAAATAGTCTCAGCCTTGCTGACGGAGGAGATGACACGGAAAAATATGGACAACCAGAATGGTGATGCCTTGTCTGTACGAGGACGGTCCCAGAACAGAAACAAAAA
>APFE031665850.1:0-31478 GCA_000404065.3 Pinus taeda
AACTATAACTTAATATTCATTGTGTTATAGAAACTAAAATTATATATTTAACTATATGTGTTATTAGGTTTTAATTAAATAAAAAATGAGTTTTTGGGCAAAGGGCCGGAATTTTGTATAAAGAAATGTAAAGTCTTTGCATTTTTTTGTTGTGGAGTGCGAAGATATAAAGAGTAAAATAGGGTTTCCGCCTTTAGTCTAGATAGGTTGTGTCAGCTTGATGAGTTCTGTCCTTGGTCCGCAGATCATGAGATTGTATAAAAAGGAGGTCTTAGAGGAGTCTAAGGGGGTTAGTTCAGTTAAGTGGAGTCATTGATAAGTCTGTAAAGGAGCTAAGAGTGAGAGTCTTAGTGTAGGAAGAAGGCTCTGTAGCTAAGTGCATAGAGGCCTAGGGTAGAAGTCCAAAGCTGAGTGCAAGGACCCCTATAGTTGTGTGCGCGGGGTAGTCAGAGTCTGTACTGAACATCTGAATCATCAATAAAGAAGACTATTATGAAATTATTGTGTATTTTACTTATATCAATTGCATGCAATTATGTTATGTTAAGCACTGGGTTTATGTTTTATTGCTAAATTGATGCGTGAATCTATATGTTTTCCTCTATTATATGAACATAAGTAGAGATATATGTTTATGCAAAGATAATCTAAATTGGATTATAGAATTAGCAACCACTTAAGATAATTCATAGAACTATACAAAAAAATATTTACAAAGGCACGTAAGTACTGAGAATGCTTATTAGGGTTACACAAGGGATGATTGCATACATTCGTGGAGATTCTGAAAGACTAATATAGAAGTAAATCGATAAGCCCTAAAGGTTTATCGATCTGTGTGAAGCTAGAGTTAAGGTATAAAACTGACATCACAACAATCTCAAGGTGCAAAAACTTCATTCTTGCATCCCCCCATACTGCTTTGGGTGAGACTTCAGTCCACTCTCTGTGGATTCATGCCGAAAGGGCGAGTAGTGTAGGGATTTGCTTGGCTGAGTAAACATTGAACCTAGGTCAGGGCCCATCAAGTCAACTAATTGTTCCATTGTCATGTTGGGAACGGGTCCCTGGGTTAATGTTGGGGTTAAAACCCAAGTTTTGGGGCATACGGCCCGAATTTTGTATTAAGAAATTTAAAGTCTTCGCATTTTGTGGTCGCGGAGCATGAAGATATCAGGAGTCGGAATGGCTTTCTACCCTTATTCTAGATAGGTTTTGTTGGCTTGATGAGATCTTCCCTTGGTCCGTGGACCATAGGATTGTATAAAAAGGAGGTCTTAGAGGAGTCTAAGAGGGTCAGCTCAGTTAAGAGCAAGAATCTTATTATAGGAAGAGGCCCTTGCAGCTGAGTGCACAGAGGCCTCGGGTAGAAGTCTACAACTAAGTGCGTAGACCCTTGCAGCTATGTGCACAGGTTAGTTAGAGTCTGTATTGAACATCTTGATAATCAATAAATGAGAGTCTTCTAAAATTGTTGTGTATTTTACTTCTATCAATTGCATGCGATTATGTTATGTTAAGCATTGGGTTTATGTTTTATTACTAAATTGATGCACAAATCTATATGTTTTCCTCTGTTATATGAATGCAAGTAGAGATATATGTTTACGCAAAGATAATCTAAATTGATTAATAGAATTTGCGACCACATAAGATAATTCAGAGAACTGTACAACAAAGTAGTTATAGAGGCATGTAAGTACTGAGACATCTTGTTAGATTTACATGAAGGACGACTGCATAACTTCATGGAGGTTATGAAAAACTAACGGAGAAGTACGTCGATAAGCCCTAAAGGCTTATCGATCTACGTGAATGTAGAGTTAAGGTATACAACTGACATCACAACCATCTTAGGGTGTGGAAACTTGGTTGCTACATTCCCCCATGCTACTCCGAGTGAGACTTTAGACTGTGCTCTGCAAAATGATGTTTAAAAGGCGAGTAGTCTAGGGATTTGTTTGGTTGACTAAATGTTGAACTTGGGTCAAGGCCCATCAAGCCAACAAATGGTTCCATTGCCAGGACCGGGATCTGCATAACGAGATGTGTGATGTCGCATCGTTGGAATCCAACTAAGAAGGAGATTGAAGACTGGTTAGATAGAAAGATCCATGAATTCACGACACAAGAAAAAAGGAATCCATGATTGACAAAGGAATAATGGTTGGAATGATATTTGTACATAGAAATTCATGAAATCTTCTTCTGTTCTTTCCTAGTTAAATTATATGAGTGGATCATGAAGATTGCAGACGTCTAGGGATGGTGGAGGTTTAACAATCCAATTGTCTGGACCCCAAAGTTAGTAAGGAAGTTGGAAGCATATGAAGATAAGATCACACGTGTTGTCAATCATTTGCTCAACTGTATCATAGTAGGGTTGTGAGAGAGTTTGCAGTTGATACTTCAGTCACCTACAGTGAAGAAAAGCACTGCTACTTCAAGGGCCCGCAAGGTAAGCATTTGAAAACACTAAATACCTGGATTAAGATGCTCTTGTGTGAAAAGTGGGTCATGCAGTTACCTTCATGTTTGGAGCTACATGAAGTGGAAAGTCTTTTAGGGATGGAGGAAGAAAAGGCCTTGAGTATAGCCTGCTGATTGAGCCTCCTTTGAGTGAGGAAAAAGCAACAACACAGGCTTCTCTGCCGAGCACTATTCAGTTGATAATATAAGGTTTCTCATGAATACCTACACTGCCTCAATCCTCACCTCCACCACTTACCCCATCACCCACACCACTGCCACCTCCACCACTGTTCAACATGGAAAACTCTGTAAAACCTATATTCAAGGGCTTAGGAAATGATGATCCATACCAGTTTTTGTTCGTCATGAAGGCTATATGGGAATCTTAGGGTATCACGTATGATCAAATGAAGAAAGAAACATTCATTAATGCTTTGGAGGGCCTCGGACTAACGTTGTACATTAAGTACAATAATGGTAACCCAGCATCCGTGTTGGAAGATATCCACACTGCGTTGAATAGGGAATTCAAAAGACCTAAGTCTCAAGTGCAATCCATTGTGAGATTGAAGGAGATCATGATGAAGCCTGGGGAGACACCCTAGGATTTGGATGAAAGATTGAAGTGTATGATCCAGGAAGCCAACATGAACCTAACAAATGGACAACACTGCGAATGGTTTGTGACCTCACTCATTCCTCACCTAAGGGTTGCGTTATCACAATAGAAGATTGGGACTAAGGCGGAATATTTGGAAATCACAATGAGACTGCATGAGACACCAATCCAGGATGCTAATCTTGGGGTTTAACGGATTCAAACGCAGTTGTAGAACCTTTGCCTCGAAATGAAAAGCCTGAAGAAAGACAAAACAACTCGGCCAAAGGCATGCAAAGAAGTTTAGTCCCTGAAATGCAAAGGTCAGGGGCATGATAAGGATCACTATCTAGTCTTTCTGAATTATGTTACAGTAGGGGGACCAATGCCTCTAAGGCCGGAGGCTATAGGAAGGCTAAGTACAGGGCCCATGCTATAGTGTGCTATATGCTAGGTAGCTCGGAAACATGCTACTGACAATTTCCATTCACTACAGAAATTCATACAGACACCACAATAATTTTTCTACAATTTATATCAATGAGTAGGTCATGACGAGTGCAATTTCCATAGTTACAAATTAATGATGGATGGAACACCTATGTATAGGGTGCAGGCAGAAACAAGGCCTCTAGACCATGGCACTAGGGGAGTGCAAGGTGACTATCAGAGGCATGGCTGAGGCCGAGGAGGAGGAGGGCCTACTAGAGGCCAAGGGTAGCTTATCTGTTACAATTTTGGAGGATGAGGACATTACATGAGAGTCTACCTGAATCCGACGTGACTGTCATGCTACTATTGTACTTAGTTTGACCATGTGACTGAGGACTGCCCTATATTATTGGCTAAGATTCGCGAATAGGTACCGCGACCTCCGAATCCAACTCAAAACCTACAGATGATGAGGGCTAAGCTTCACGAGAAAGATCCTAAGGTAAACATTACGCTACAGAGTGGAATAGTAGCTAGTGAGGATAAGGGGAAGAAACCTGAAAAGGGTGAATGCATCTGCAAAGTACCGAAAGAGGAGACAAGGTTTAATGTAGAACGTGCAAAAGAAACATTTCGCTGAGGCCTTTACCTCAGGAAGTCAGGAGAAACTGGTTAAAGAAATAGACCCATACATGATTACCACGTTCTTGGAGTCCTACACGAAGCTACTCCACAATAGTAAGGTTATGAAGGGACTTCACTAACTGATCAATCAGTGCATTGGTAAGGACATCGCTATTGGCCAACCACGCATAGTCAAAAAGCTTGGTAACTATAAGACAAGGACTAAAATGAGATGAGGCTCACCGTGGAGACAGGGGAATATGAAATAGACTAGCTTATCTTGGGTCTAGCATCTGACATGAATGTTTTGCCAAAACAAACATGGGAAATAATGGCAAGACCTGTGCTCTAGTGGTTTCTAATCCAGTAAAGGATGGAAAATCAAGCGAAAATTATCCTAATGGGAAGGCTACAGGGGCTAATAGTTGACATCAAGGGCATGATCACACTAGAGGATTTTGCAGTAATAAAGATTGTGGATGACAAAAATCCCTACCCGATGCTCTTTGGGATTGATTGGGCCACTTACATGAATGGGGTAGTCAACCTAAAGAAGTGAAAGATGATATTTGAGAAGAAATTGCTCCGCGTAGTGGTGCCACTAGATCCTGCAAGAAGGATCGCACCATATAGAACCGGTCTGTGATTATGAAAGTGATGATGATTTGGACTAGGTTTACAAATAACGGTGTGAGACCACGATTGGATGAATTTGATAGCATACATATGTATTCCATGGGATTGCGAGATCTCCTTCACATTAGATTCAAACAAAGAACTAGAGCACTCGCAAAACTAGCTACATGAAGTATCTACGCTGCGTTGTAATATGATGACCAAGTCATTGCATTGCGTATCATAAGAGGTAAGAAATATTCCTCACTGTGATGGGTTAACTAATGTTGATCACTTTTTGGATGAATTTGAAAGTGAAGTGCACAAGAAGACACACTTCTAGGCATTCGTTGGGCACTGTGTACTACATCTGTAAGATGGTGGGGTACACACAAGGACAATTTTTAAGATTGGCTTGAATATAAAACGATGATGAGGATACACTTTGGCCACCCAAATGTACGACTAACAGAAAAGTATGATGGGAATAATGATGAACGCGATCATTTGGCCAAATGGATTGAAGTATATGGAGTAAAGCCACAACTAGAGTGGGTCAATATTGTTTGTCGTAACTTGAATATTATGCCAATTAATTGGTACTTGGAGATAGAACTCCCTCATGGCACTGAAGAATGGAACGTTTTATGCCAAGGATATTTGAGGACGTTCAATTTCGAAGATGGATTTGAATCTACTAATCAAGCATTGTAGGAGGTGAAGACAATCATCTTTAGGATACTGCAGGATTCTCTAGACCTGATTCAACCTGATTAGATTACCCAGCTGAGCCACACGCTGGAGTGTTACAATGTAAAAGCAAAAGAAGAAGACAAAGACCCGAAAAATATTAATATCATGGAGACTAAAGGTCACCACAGACTTGAAGGACCACAGCTAGAGAACCAAGACATAATTGAGGTAATCAAGACCAGGGAGGTGAACATCGGCATGGAGGTAAAACCGAAGTTTGAAAATATTGGTGACTATTGGGATGAAGTGATAGTAGATAAGGTCTCCGAACTACTCCACTAATATCAAGACTTTTTCCCGACAAAGTTTTCTTATGTGAAAGGGATAATAGTAGACATGGGTGTCATGAACGTCACCCTACAACTGGATGCCAAACCTGTGAAACAAAGCCTGATGAAACCTGATGAAACTTTTAAACACAATATGCGTGTATATATATGTATGTATGTGTGTGTGTGTGTGTGTGTATGTATATATTGGGTCTAGCACCATTTATATAGCGATTTTATTTGTTGTATAGTAACCTTGGTTACTCCGAGGCCGATTCTTTTACACTTCTGCATTTGTTATTCTAATATAAAATAAATAAATGCTTCATTTCTTTTAGATTTTGCAGATAAGAGAGGCTCATTAAGGTTGAACCCTTGCAATCATTTTTGGACCACACATTGTGATAAAAGTGATAAATAAGCTTAAAAACAATATAAGCTACAACATCTGGCTCCAACTAAGGATAGTGCTTTTGCCATAGAAGCAATGAGAACTGTAGATTAGGGCCTTATCCATTGGGCATGGAGTCATATATTGCTTCACCAAACTTAGCTATGTGGAAATTTTGTACAGTGATCCCACGCCGATATCTGCAGTGATAAGATTCTTGCAATTTGATAGCAAAATATTGAGAATCATAGTTCAGTAGCCTTAGTTCGGCATGGAGTCCAAAATTGTCAAAACCCTAAAATTTGACAACTGAAACCTAACACTCTTGAAGTATGACACCTCTGCAAGCCATTTCCAACTGGGAAAGTCACCCTTATTCATCAACTAATGATTAAATTGAAGAACTACAACTGAAAACCAAATGCTCGACACCTGAGCTTATTTATGTACAAGTTCATACATATGCACATGATTGATCTCCATCAAGTGAATTCAATCTTCCAATGGTACCAGGTTAGCATTTGGGTGCTTAGTTTAGAGCCATTCTACCAGTGAATCTTTAAAAAACAATTCATTCTAAATAAAAAATAAATTATGTATAAAAGCAATTCACAACAAAAACTAGGAGTATATCTACAAAATGATATGTCTAGACTGCTGATAAATTCTTCCATGTAATATACCATAGGATCTTCAAAAATATAAGAAAAAAATATGTTCTTGATCAACTCCAAAAAAGAGATTCTCTATGTGTGAAGGTTCTTGCTCGATTAAACCTTCTCTTGGGATCATATGTTCAACAAAACAATCAGCAAAATCTTTAAGGAAATGATCTATGTCACTTTCATGTCTCCACTTTTCATATTTAAGCTTCAATTGAAAATAATTTGTAATTATAGCCTTAGGAAGAAAAAGAATTTTTTTCTCATCAATATATGACATTCGATCAACTTCAAATAGATTGTTTACATCTAAGCGATGGGAATCATTATATTCTTCAATGCAATGATATACAACCTCTTTATGAGCTTCCTTTTTACATGAGATATCTTCTTTTGCTATGATATATGGCTCAATATATTGTTTTCTAGCATATCCCTCTTGCTGGTTTCTTCCTGTATGTTCAACACCCAACTGATGAACTTGAAGAGCTTCATCCTACTCCCCATTTTAAACATTTTTGTTATAGATAGGAGGATCATCAAATTTAACAAAATAGGAACTTTGGGGATCTATTTGAAACTTAATCATTTCTTCCTCTTCTTCACTGTTGAGCGGAGATTGTTGATTCATGTTTGAACTTTCCTCCATCTAAATACTCTCTTGATTTGCTTGGAACAGATTTAACCAATTATCTGCTTGGGATATTACTGGAGATAAATGTTTTATAAACTTCTCCACATCATTTTGAGAAAATGATGCTCGATCTGCTTGGAACATAGTCAACCAATTCACTGCTTGGGAGATTATTGAAGAGAAATGCTTTATAAACTTCTCCACAAATGATAGTTCCTCGTTTTCATAGACTTGCTCATAGTTAATCTCGCTATAACTTCTCTAAATTCTTGATATATTATCAGCAAGTTCATTAATTTCATCAACAAGGCTATCTTGAGCCTCTAAAGTTTCTTTAGAATCATAATATTCACAACAACCTTCAAAAAGAAAATTGTGAGGATAATAAGTTCTAGAATAAGAATTGAATACTGCATGGAAATGTTTCAAAGACGAAATGCTTTCAAAAGGCAGAGACCTCAACCAAACCCTAGCTTCTAGGTCCAAAGAAAACAAAAACAACTTCATCTTCACATCTTCATGAATGATGCCCTGCTGCTCCATGCATTCATGAAACTCTTGGAGATGTTGAGCCAGATCTTCATATTCCTTTCTACTAAATTTTGGAAGATACTCATTCCACGCAGAAAATGCAGGCATATCACGAGGATAGCCAGTGATCCCAGTAAAATTAAATGGATCAAATTTATGGACTAAGAATGCAGGGAGAGTCATTAAAACCCAGGAAATAAAACTTCAAAATACAATGGTGTCACCAATCAATTTTATAAGTGAAAATAATACGTGTGAATGTATAACCAACAACTAAAACTTGTCATTCTCAAGAATCAACTTCAAACTTAATGATCCCAAGAGAAAGTGTTCTTATTCTATTGCTTTGCAGGCTATGGCCTTTGTTACAATGGAGTCGCCTTTTATTGCATTTATTCGAAACAGCCAAGTATTTCCTCTTCACTAAACAACCAAAGGAAAATAGTGAAAACCAAGGGGAAAAGTGTTATTTTTTTTTCTACCCGGCAACGGTGCCAATTACTATTTTACCTTAAGAAACCAATTTCGTGGCTATAGAGAAATTTTTCTTAAGACATTAATAAATATTATTTACTGTCACTTATCGTTTTTTGTGTTCTCAAATGAAGGACCTAGAAAACTTGGTCTTTTAACCTTTTATACATTTATGATTGGAACACCTCAGAATGCCATTTGTTGCTAGATATAAATGATGAATGAAGAAAGCTTGAAGGAGAAGTTAAAGATCATATTTTGGTTTTTCATAGAAACTACTATCTATAACTTAGAAGAATTATGAAAATGAGAACTGAATCCTAGACAATATGTTGCTTAACACAAAAATTACTATTTGTGACTCTTGGAGAAGTTAAAGAAAATATGCCAGTCTTTCACAGAAACTATTATCTATAACTTAGAAAGGAAGGTGAAAAATTCAAGTATAGGAGCACTCTTTTAAGGAATTTTATCTTTATCTACATAAGAAAATAATGACCTAAAGCTTCATTACTAAGCTTGAAAGAAGAAAACATAAGGTGACACATAATAGAGAGCGTTACAAAATTATACCCAACAATTCATGGAAACTTCTAATTCTTTCATTAATCAACAATTATATCAAGAATACAGTGGCCTAGTCTCTGGGTTCACCAAAATTTGAACCATCAACCCTTTATAATTCCCCTTTCAAGATTTTATCTCTTCTATCAAAGTAGTTTTGGAACTGATTTCTTGGAACAACTAATAAACTGCTTTATAGAAGTTATAAAACTATTTTCTCTTTGAAATTATTGAACTTTATTATATATACAATATTAAGACTCAGAAAATATATAAACCATGCAAAAAGCTTTGAAAGAGGTTGATATATATATGTCGAGAATGATCTGATTGGAAAGAACACCAAATAACCCGACCAATCACCTTTTCTTTAGATTCAGCTTCAACACTAATTTTCCCTTTGTTCAGTAGAGTTAATGCAAACCTTTGCGAACTGCAGATCTTAAAATGAATTAGATCTATTGCATAAACTATAGGATCTGACCATTCGGCTTTTAAATATGCTTTAATACCGTTA
The DNA here is from genome assembly GCA_000404065.3 of Pinus taeda. Classification (NCBI taxonomy): domain Eukaryota; kingdom Viridiplantae; phylum Streptophyta; class Pinopsida; order Pinales; family Pinaceae; genus Pinus; species Pinus taeda. The sequence goes on from APFE031665850.1 coordinate 9,537, forward strand.
CGAACTTCATTATACATAGATTTGTATTTAATAATTCATCGGGTCAGAAACCCATCGCAATTGCAATTGGCACTTTCAATTAGGGTATTAAGCCAAAACCTTAACAAACTGCATTTAGCAGACCTGCCAGAATTATAAATGTGACATATATTTGTTTTCGAGTCCGACGTTCAATGATTTACAATACAAACGGACCCTATGAGACTTTTAAACACAATATATATATATATAAATATATATATATAGAAAGATAGAAATATCAGGTTTGATTCTTTTGTAATTGTTCCTTTAGCAATTCTACTACTGATGTTACTTTGTTTCTTTCTTGGTTTCAATAAGCAGATATAATATAAATATATATATATATATATATATATATATATATATAAATAATATATAATATAATAAATATATAAATATATATATATATATAATATATATATATAATCTGGTCTAGCACCATTTATATAGCAATTTGATTTGTTCGTATAGCAACCTTGGCTACTCGGGCGCCTATTCTTTTACACTTCTTCCTTTGTGATTCTAATATATAATAAATAAAATTCTTCATTTCTTCTAGACTTTGTGGATAAGAGAGCCTCATTAAGGTTGAACCGTTGCAATGATTTTTAGACCACACAATGCGATAAAATGATAAATAAGCTTAAACAAAATATAAGCTACAACAAATGGTGTGATGAAAAGGCCCGTCAAACCCCAGAAACATGGGCCATCCTGAATAATATTGTCTCTGGGCTCTGTTGAAGGGAATTTTACAATGAAAAAACCCTTTAAACATAGGTGTATTTCACAATCTAGTTACCAATTAGTCAATATCCAATGAAATAACTCCATGGGTTTTGGCCAAAAACAATTAAAACGACAAATAATTGCTTGAGATTCAAACGCAGTACAATGCTCATCTGTTTTTGAATTTTCTATAGTAAATTCTATAATATAGTTCATAAGCTCCACAATGTATGGGCTAGGGGATGTACCAAGCTATTTTTCTGGTTCTAATGCGGTTCTTTCCCTTGCAATATGTTCTTGAAAGAGGGTCCTCCATTTGTTTGCTTCTGTTTGGTTTCTATGTTTTTGAAGAAATGCACCCATAGCCATTTCCAACATAACCTTTTGTTGGTTGATCCCACACCACTCCATAATCTCAGATTGATGATTATGGAGGATGTTGGTTGAATATAGTATTCTTGTAGAAACTAAATGTAATGTAAAGCTCTGCCTTTGAAAATCAGTGTCTGCCTTTGAACAGGATATCCAACTTGTTGCATGATGCCAAGTTTTAGTTGCTGCACATTATTTACTAGATTTACCCATATTAAAAGAGAATGCTAAATAGGAAGTTTAATAAAAATTTGAAACTGGGTGGGAATTAACATGTTCCTGTAGCCATTCTTCCCCAGTTTTCTTGCATTCCACACTTCAATGGGGGCGCAAAGAGCCACAGGGGACCAAATTATGCGAGTGATGGCAGGACATGGTGCCAAGACCTTCACTTCCACCTCAAAACATGGCTCACGGGTTGGTTGATCCAAGAGAGAGCTCGATTTGCAGTGCAGAAAACTAGACCCATGGCCCAAAAATAGAGAAACTTGGAGAAGTTGAACCATTTGATCTGAACACTCCCCTACTCCCGTGTTCTAATATAGCTCCACCTTCGAGTCACTCAGATAAAAATTGGCTGATGTGAGAGCCATACTCTAAGCATAGGCCACCTCTAGGTTCCCTGGTACAACTTTACAAGTTACTAGGGGTCGATGATCAGGCTGAATAGATTCCACCACCTTCCATAAAGTCACCTTACTCGTCCACTACACAGAGCGCCAGGGAGCCCCCTGTGACCCCTCAAAATGATGCAGCCATGCAACACTGACCTCATGGGGATGGAACCAAAGGAGGAAGAGGTGACCTGTATTTCTTGGATCATCATGCGAGAGCGCCTGCAAACATGGCCTGACGGCTCCTCCCAAGAAATTGTTTTCATGATGAGAAACCCTAGTTCCAGTTTGTGCTATTTCTTCTCCTCATTCCTGTGATGTCTTTAGAGCTATACCTCCCTAACTTATTCTCCATTTACACCATGTGTTATCCTTACAGAAGGTAAATATTACATCATATATTTTAGAACAAGATCAACATGTATGGTATCAATGACTTTCAGAAAGGAAAAGAGCTTCCATTGTATCTTTTTCCATTTTAGTCAATTGGTAAATCTTCATCAAAATGGTCAAATTACAAAGCACATTCAACAATACAAAAAAAGGAGTCTTAGGGTAAACAACATTTCAAAAGATTATTTCCTAGACCAATTTATGGGAACGTTAATAGAAAGTATCCATTATGAGGTGTGCCACTTCAAACATAAAATCCGTAGTTCATGCTTTCAATCTCAAAATGAAGGATAAAAAAAAAAATATGGCTACTCTAAAATTGGCCACTAATAGCTATAGAGAAAATCATGCTCCGTCTCCTAAATCGAAAATAATGATACCTCGAAAAATGGACGAAAGAAGAGCATAGGGCCTATGTTTCAAATTTCATAGTAAATATAGTAAGGGGCATAAACATGGTGATAAGAAATTATTATACATATATTGTGAAGATGAATGAAATGAAGATGTGGAATTGTCACAATATCTATAGCTATAGGTCACTACTCCAACAATATCGTGCCATGCATTTCCCAACATTGATACTCCAAAAATCCTCATTTTCTAAGGATATATCATAAAAGAAAACTGTAAAAATATTGACTAATTTAGTTAGTACCCATAATCAAAATTTATTACCTCCTTTCTATTTCTAGCACCAAAATTTCAAAGAATGATTATAGATGGAGGTACCATAAACTGTTCAACGAAGCACCATAGTATTATGGTGAATATGAGAAAGTATTTATTATATAGTCTCCTAATCACAATAAAAGTGAGTGGTTTTGATGTTTTATTGGGGGATTTAATGGCTAGAATCATTGGAAATATAATCCCTTAATTTTCAAAATAATTTGAACATATTTTCTTTATATGGAAAGGGAAATGATCTTACAAGTGTCCAATGGAAATGTTGTAAAGTTATAATCTTTAGTAGAATGATGAAATTTCTAAAATAGAAATACCATGTTGTAATTTTACATGAGATGATCAAACATCTATATTCTCTTCTTTAGTTAATATCTAAGAAGTTCTCAATAGTCATTCCAAGGTATTCGAAGAGATTCTTAAGAGTTTTCCATCTACTTAATATCATGACCATGCTATTCCTTTGCAACCTAAAAATGTATCACCTAAAATTAGGCTTTCTACATAACTATATTCATACAAGAGTTATATTGAGTGTATGGTTCACGTAATGTTAGAGGTTCACACCATTCAGCCTAGCTAGATTTCCTTTTTTGGTCTAATGGCCATGGTTATAAAAAATGATGTTTCATGGGATGTGTGCCTAGATTATAAGCCTCTCATCAAAACATAGTCAAAGATAATTTTTCTATTCCTCTCAATGATGAATTCAAAGCAATAATTTTATTTACTAATTTGAATCTCCATTTTGGATATAATCAAATCATAATGAGGCAAGAACAGATTTCCCACATAACCTTTGGAGCGCATGAAGGTTATTATGATCTTTTGGTTGTCTTCAAGAATTAATAATGCGCCTTAAATAAGACATGATGAATTCTATTTTTAAAAATGTTCCTTAGAAGTTTTGAGCTAGTACCTTTTGGTTACATACTAATATACAACAAATCTTTAGAAGAGCATGAAAATCATGTTGAAAATGTCTTAACACTGTTGGAAGAGATGTAAATACATGTAGAACCTTTCACATGTACCTTTAGGGTTCAAGAAGTGTATTATTTGGTTCATACTATATCCTGTAAAAGTGTCAAAGTGCAACAAAAAAAATCAAACCTGTGAGGGAATTTTTAATCATCAATACTTTGAAAAAGGTAAATGGATTCATAGGATTGAAAAAATATTACCGTAATTTTGTCAAGGATTGTGATCAAATAGTGACACCTTCAATAAAATTAATAAAGAAAGTGTTTTCTTGGAATAAATAATTGACTATAAAACACTTCATTATGGAGTGTGTTGCTTCAAGACATGTCATTGGTGCAATTTTATTGCAACAAAGATGGCTCGTTGCCTTTGAAAGTAGTGAAACTAAATGAAGAAAATTACTCAAATCCATATATGAGAAAAGAATGTTATCCATACTATATGTAATTAAGAAATTAAATCCATATCGAATAGGAAGACACTTTAAAATAAAATAGATCATGATAATTTGAAATACTTCTTGCAACAAAGTCTATCTCTAGAGGAGAAACAAAAATGAGTCACATATATGCTAGGTTCTGAATTTAAATTTATCTACCAAAAAGAGAGAAAAAATATATTGTGGTAGATGCACTCTCAAGGAAAGTGGAAAATAAAAAGTGTTTACCATGCACTATTTCCATTCTTCAATATACTAGGTAGAAGAACAAAGGATAGAATAGAAGAAATACGAAATGTTATAAGGGATCATGAAAAAACTACAGGAGGACCCTGATATAATACAAAAAGATTTGCGGAGGAATTATTTGTTGTGGTATCAATACCACTTATACTTTTGTAAGAATTATCATATCAAATAAAATGCCCATTTAGAATTACACACTTCCCCTATGGTAGGAAATTCAGTGTTCTTTAAAACATAACATAGGATCAACAAATATTTTTGTGTAACTTCTTAAAGAAGATGAAAAGAAAAATTGCGGTTGAATGTATGGTATGCGAACATAATAAGTTAGATATAACAAGAACACAAGGCACCTACAACCATTAACCACACCAAGATACCACTAGAAATAAATTTCAATGGAATTTATTTCATGTTTACCCAAATATGAGTGAAAGAATGTCATGATTGTATTGGTATATTGAATGAAACAATATGTATATTTTCACTATATTTCTCATCCTTTTAAATAAATCATAGTGGAAAAAGAATTCATGGAAGCAATGCAAAATTTAGATGGAGCACCAAAGGTTACTATAAGTCATGGAGGTCCAATTTTCACTAGATATTTGTGCACTGAATTGTTTTCTTGTTCGGACACTCAATTCACTCACATCTCATCTTACCATTCTCAGTTGTAAATAAAATTTTAGAAGTATGTCTACATTTCTGTGGACCTAGTAAACATACGCAATGGGTCGAGAGGGTTCCATTAGAAAAATGGTGGTACAACATATCCTTCCACACTTCATTAGAATGTATTCATTTATCGAATTTTATCAAAGTCATCCTTCTTTTCTAACATCACCTTTGAAAGGGATAATAAAGGCTCAAATAGTTTAGAACGAGACGATGCACTAACAAAAGGTTATCAAACAATTGAAGGAAAACTTGTTTGTAGCACAAAAGTGGATGAAACAACATACATATGTAAAGACCTAAAAAATATCACAAGTATTCATACTGAAATTTTATGTTGGGGGAATAACTAAAATACCTTAGTATCAAGGAATCTCTAAAATATTTTAGAGGAATAGAGTAAAGGATGATATTTTCTCTTTTTATTTTTAAAATGTTCAACATATACAAATATTAAATTAAACTTTCGAAATATTTGTAATAAAACTAAAATCCATAGATTATTAACTTATAAAATTAAAAACAAACTCATAAATTTCATTTTCAAGTTGGTCAATTAAAAAAAAATAAAAAATGAGGAGAATAAAAAAATTATTTAATTGAATTTTATAAGAATATTATATTTAAGTTTATCTCAATACACCATAATTATCATTACCAAAATTGATTTTATTAAAATAAAAGTAGCATTACACATATTAATATCAAATGTAAACATAATGGTGTAGTCTAACTATTGAAATTTTGTCTTTACTAGTTAGAATTTGTTGATTTTTTTTGGGAAAGATTATGTGTTTTTGAGTGCATAAATAAATTCAACACTCTAGAAAAATTTAGGAAATCAAATTGTCTAAATAACATATCTTAATAATATTCCAAAACATCCTTCTTAAATTTCGAGAAAAAGAACAAAAAATGTCAGCCAAAAAAATTAAACTAAACTACGTTAAGAATAATTCATAAAACAAATAGATTTCATAAATGAACTAACTATTAAAAGAAATTTGAACATTTAGAATTTTAGGCCCAACAATTTTATGGATACTCTTCCAACCCATTTAAATTGCTGTAAAGGAATGTGAATAGTCATGGGGAGTCCAAGAAATCTTAAAAGTTGAATCCAACATCATATATATAACATATTTAAATGTATATTTTGTGAGTAATATGTATCACACAATTAACCCAAATTAATCTATTATTTGTGTGTGTGTTAAAGAGTGGTATTAAAAATTGTTAGCTCAACACCTATGAACTCTTCCATTCTGAACTTAGTATTCAACGGTAACTTGGCTTTGTTCTACCCATCTATGTGCTCATTTTATATGTGTCTTGATAAATTTGTTTTGCTCGCCAAAAGTATAACATGATATATATGTACCTAGCATGCCCATCTATGTGCTCATCTAACCTGCCCATTCCTATTATTATGTCAGTACTTTCCCCTACTAGTCTAACATTTTCATTGTTTGACCTATCAAAAGCCTGTCCGTTTGCTAAGTAATGCAAGTGTTCCCTCTACTGTTTTCCAATGTTATGCCTTGCTACCTCTCTACCAAAACCTGTGTACTTTTTCTATTGGTACTCAACACTTTCATAGTCTTGAGTCTCGAATATGGTCATAAACATGTGTATGTTTTTTTGTTGGTTATCAACACTTGCATAGTATTAATTTGAATCCTAATAGTCAATATAGAAATTAATTTAACCAATGTGGCTTTGGCATAGGTAAAAAAAAAAATCTTTTCGTTTGTGGAGAAAAACTTGTTCTTGTCACTAGTGGACAATTATCTTCTCATATCAAAATAAAAACATTGTTCATATCATATAATATATGCCAGCTTAGCCCGGTTAGGAAAACGTTATCTCAGTGGTTTTATTTTGTTTTCCTACAACTTTTGGACTCTGGCTTATAGTAGCAACATATGAGAAAATAACATCGGGGCTAGTAATTGAATTGAAGTGGGACATAGAATCATGTCAATGTCAATGGGGGAGCACCTTGTCTTCGTTTGTGTCCACTTTCATTCATAGTATTATGCTCCACCAGCTAATATGCAACCTTGTCAGTATACATTCTAACTATCCTTGAATGCATGATGACTGTCAATAGAAGAATCATGGTGAGACACCAGATGAATGTGTAACACTCGTGGGAGTTATGGTGTTAAGCAGAGTTGTTGCACTATATTGACATCACCATTGTTCTGTTGAAGGAGATGACACAACAATTCTCTCTTGTCGATCAATGAATTACATACCATTCCTTGTTAGGATGCAGTGGAAATTAAATCATAAATTTAAGTACCATGAAATGGAAGGAGAACCAGTTTCGAGCCCTAAGTCCTTTAATATATCCGAACTCCTAGATGAAGTACACATCTTCATTAGGATATAAAAAGTTGGAGAACACTTGGTGGAAAACCATTTGAATCAAACATCTATGGTGAATAAGAGTAATGACAAGGTTTTCCAACAGATGATTTTGATAATGTAATAGAATTAGTTTCATTCATGGAATATGCAATGAAAGAAGAAACAAAGCAATTGTTTCGAATTTGTAGCCCATGATCGCAGTCTTTTTCATTCATCTACAATTGATTTTTAGATGAAGCGTTTGGAAATACTAGGGAAGTTGGGTTGATCCTTGAATATGGTAGAGAATATTTGTCTTTGCCTAAACGGTCCATTGGGGAAAATGGGTATGCAACTCATAAATCAAAGCTCATTCAAGTATAAAGGCTCTCAAGACATCTACGCAACCTTCATTTGCACTCCTACCTTTTTAAACCTCCTTAACAAAATAAGATTTTCAGATTTCTAGCCAAATTAAGCAAAACAAGGCTAGATGGCACATTTAGACAAGGAAGGGTGCATTTGGTCTCGTTGTTGAGTTTTTTCTAGAAAAACCAGTGCATTTTTTAATGGCGTTGTGCACCTGTAGCTCAAGGGCACGTTTGTCTGGGAAGACCAGAAATTGCCCAGAACATCCTTCATTTTCTCCAAGCTTGGAAAATTGTCATCAAATTCTCCAATAAATGAGTTAGGTGGGAAATACATTCACTCCTCCACTCCATTGTTGATCTACTTAGGGTTTCATATTCACTTGCTTCCATTACTCAACTCAAAACCCTAGTAACATATTTTTACTCTTAAATCACATTTCTTAGGATTTCATTGCCACTCCCACGACTTAAAGACTGACCCGTATCACCTCCCTCATACCACACATCCCCTTTCCCTCCTCGTCAAATCTCCTCACATTTTTCCATATTTCTCGCATCCACAATCTATTTTATCATCTCCCTAAGGTTTTGACAACAACAGATCATGGCAGAAGAAGAGCACAGAAGTCAAAGTGAGGAAGAAAGACAAGAGAGGGGGAAATATAAGAAAGGAGGGAGAATCCTCAGACATGTGCCAACCAACAGCAAAGAACTCATGGAATCTCCCATGATTGTGGCAAACTTTTAACATATGGTTTGTTTTGAGTTTTGTGAGAAAGTGGAAAGGATCTAACATCATCCTGAGTTGACCAGATTATTCATCACCAAAATCAATGGCAACTAGGCGACCCTTGTTGCTGTCACCTTCACTATATCTCCTGCTATCATATCGACTACCACTGGGATCCCAAATATTGTAGAAAATGGTTTAAACAAGGAAAATTGGATCATTTCTATTATGATCCATATCTTAAACCAAGGTACAAGAATGAGAGAAAGAGGATTTTTCCTTTCTCTTAACCCCTAGATAGACATTCCAGTGATTAAAATCATCATCAAGTACTTCACATGTGAGGGTAGGATTTCTAGACTCTATTCCTACCATATTTGGTTGCTAATGCATTTCACAACAGTCAAAATGCTCAATTTTCCCTACTATATTTATGGGGACATTGGCAAGATGTCATTCATTGCCCGAAGGAAGGATTATGATCATAAAATGCATAGTATCATTCGCCACTCTCTCATCAAGATGATAATCCTACAACACCTTGATCAGCTTAACATTGCATTGGACACTTTCATATCCAATGATATTTTCATAGTCTGACTTATTCAACATGGCCAAGAAGCACCTTCATCTTCTCTACAATCCACCTTCATTCCTCCACCTCAACCCATACATCATACATCTTCATCTAATGAGTTAGCCACACCATCACCTCCATCATCACCATTTCATGATCCTATTCATTCACCTAGTAGAGATGAAGGTAATGGGCAAGATCATATTGATCATGGTGAGAGAAGTAACCCTAAAAGCATTTGTTTAGGTACCATGGCACATACCTATCAGAGAGGGCATAGGAAAGTGTTTTCCACACTAATTGTGGGAGGGGCCTTTCCATCTTCATCAATAAAGCAAGTACAAACGGGTAAGGAAAAGGTTATAGTCATAGATCCAGCAGCAGGAAGACCTCCATGAGATAGAGCATGATTTTCAATTAGTTGACTCAAATGAACATGATGAAAGTGAGAGCACAACCATTGTGATCAAGGAGAAGATAACAGACACTTTGAGGTCAAACGTAAGCTTATGAGGATTCAGCTCATAAACGAAAAGGGAGAGGCTGAAAATTCTAAGGCATTGCTTGATGAGGCATATGCATAGTATGGTGAACAACTTGATGAAAAATTATTGAGAAGAAGGCCAAGGACCAGAGGCCTAAAGAGAGCTTTGGAGCTAGAAAGGAAAAGGGAGGCAAAACTAGCCAATGAGCTTACCTTGAATGAGCAATTTTCCTAAATGGTAAATGAGGAACAGGAACATTGGCTCAAGAGGGTAAATGGTCATCTTGAGAGCCTCTTAGAAAAGGCCAATAGGGATGTTGAGATTCAGAGAAGGATGGCGAAGTACTATGCCATGAGAAACAAAATTGCAAGAGCCAAACTCAAAAGAGCCCATTAAAAAATTGAAGCCTTGACCAAGAAAGAGGATGAAAGGAGGCTAGATATTCTTGCCTAGGCATCAGTCCATGCCTCAAACATATGATTAGCTATCGGCCCAGCAATTTTGACCATTTTTGAACAAATTTTGCAAGTTATGATTTTCTCTTTTTTTGAAGTATTTTTAGTAGAGTGAAACAGTCAAATGCGTAGCACCTTTGGCATTGCGCTCATTTTTTGGGCATCCAAAGAGAAAATGGTAAACACTTTTGGATTTAGAGTGATGAGGAAATGCACCATGTGCATTTTCTAAGCAGTTGGAGGAAAATATGTTAACCAAAAGAGTAAAAGACCATAAAAATCCACCTTTCTGCCTCTTTTTTGGCCTAGTTCTTGTGTGTTTACCAGTCTTGGGAGATTGGAACTTTGATAGGAAAATGACCTCAAAATTAAAACATGAAGTCATATATAGAAAGTAGACCTGAAGGGCTTTCCAACGAGCTATCTTGGAGCAAATTTGGACACACCCAAATGCAACCCTAAACTTGAAGGGTGCATTTGACACTGAAAGGGTACATTTGACAGTTCAAGGGCACATTCCATCATCATTACTCTTAGCCCATGTCAGAAAATTCAATGCCCAGGAGCTCCATTCGATTACCACGCCCAAAAATCACTACTATAATTCAATTTTTATGTTGGGAAGAACTCACTGGAGCTTACAACTTGTCAGAATTTTCATGCAAGGATAAATTATGATGGTTGCTTCAAAGTTCAAACATAAACATTGGAATTTGATTTGGCGTGGTTAATAGAATTGTGATTCTCTTGTAACTCCTCCTGAACAATAACTTAATCCTCCCCTTGGTTCTCTTCCTTTAAAGAAGAATAAGATGATTGTCATGGGGAACTTAATGGAGATCCTATGTTTGTCATCCAAAGCGAATGAATTATTTCTCCCTGCATTCATTCATCCTCCATGTATGATATTTTTGGGTTTCCTTCGATGTACTCTACTTGACAGTTGGCTAACTCACAGAATCTCCAACCATCAATTCATGCTCCATCTCTCATACTTATTTATTGCATTCCAAGGATCAATTAGGCATATCATTGAAATGAGATCATACTCCAAACACTTAAGGTTATAATTTGAGAGAGTATTCCGAGCTATAACAGTAGAGGTCTTACCCTATTTGCAACCATTGATTGAGAAACCATTAGATTCCCATAGCATATTGCAGTAAATGTAAGTTTTCATGCTTGGAATAATTTTTAAACTATTTTTCATTTTGGATTTAGAGTATCTTTTTATTGTAATTTGCATATTTTTTTTTAAGTTTCTGAATTACATTGTTAATGGGTGTATTACCAATTGAAGTTTACAACCTTCATTTTTATTGAGCTTGAATTATTAAAAATATCAATTTGATAAATTAATAGAGTTATTGAACACTATAATACAATTTATTATTTATAACATAATCAAAATCAACAAGGTCACTCTTATCGATATTCAAATATATTTAGAACATGCGTAGGAGAGGATTGAGTTTCCTTCACTTGAGTAACAATTCCAAGAAAGATGACTTTTAGAGAAAGAATAAACATTATATATCCGTTCTTTTTTAGAACAATTCTCCTTTACTATTTGAGAAAGACTTTTATCAAGACTCAGTACATAATCTAACATAAGGAGCATGTAGGTGTAGGAACATATAGATGTAGGAGCATGAGGACATCATCTCTACAGGACATCATATTTAGAAGACCTTAGTTTTCCTACCCACTTCATCAATTAATGGTCATCTTTAAACCATCATCATGTAACACTTTGACTTTCTAAAAGATTTTAGCTTCTATCCAGATTCAAAATTATTATAGGATGCTTTTGAAGTCAAGTTCCAAAGATGGTGGCTACTCATAGAACATCACCAATAGAATACTTTAGTTTTTCTATTTCATTTGGTTAGTCGGCTTCCTTAAACCACCATTTCGTAGAGCACATATGACCACTAGCTAATATCCACCTTTGTATTTTAGCTCTCTTGACTCATATAGCCTCCTTTGAATTAAATGTTGAAATTAATTGAAAATATTGTATTATTGGAGAGAGTTTGCTTATTTGGTGTACAAGTATCCCTAAATTAGGATCAGTTCCTATTTTCTAGGATTCAATTATAATCTCCCTAAAATGATGTAACTTATATATTTCTGATTTTATGATTAATGGAGGAGAGCGTTCTCTACTTTGGGTAGTCTCCAAGTGAAGCTTGCTCACCTGTGAGCTGTTAGTTTCATATTATAAGTTTAAGCTCCCATATTTTGACATGGTACCAAAGATGGTGTGCCTTGATGGCTGATTTGAGTGAGTTTGTGGCTGGTGTGCCTTAAGGGCAGATTTGAGAGACTTTGTGGCTACATTGTCCTAGTGGCATATTTGAGGGCCTTAGTGGTTGGAGTGGCTTAGTGGCAGGTTCGAGGTCCTTAGTGGCAAAAGTGGAACCTTATTTGCTAGTTAACTCAAGAGCCTTGGTGGTTTGATGCACTGGAGCCTTAATGGCTAGAGAGATTTTTTTTCTCTATGTAAAGTTGTTACAGTGGAGGTTTTCACCCTATTTTCCACATTGGTTAAAGAGGGGAGTAGCACGGGTTTTTGGAGTGAAAACACTCTGATCATCTTTCCTTAGAGTGATATTTCATATTGTGCAAGAAAACAGTGGATCTGATACTTGAAAAATGCATTGGCTTAGAGTAACTGTGATTGGCTAGGTCGATCAAGGTGGATCATGACCTAGATTAGTTGTGGGATCATGGATCATGTTAATCGACTCATATTTCCATCTCTATCAATCATAGATGTTGAGACAATATGGATTGCTTGGGAGATCATTATTTAGATCCTACTTATGATGCTATCACATCCGAGCCTTGGAGACCACCTTAGATATTGCCCTCGTTGATAAGATTTTTTTCTTGTTTTTTTTAGATGCCCTATGTATTTTTTACTATTGGAGATTGAGGATCTAGTGGTAGATCCATATATCAATCCAGCCATAATGAATAATCATCTGGCAGAAGCATACCCGAATGAGAGAAACAAGCTCAACGAGATGAATTACTCAAGTTGGAAATTCAAATTGCAGAGATTACTTGAGGTGCAGAGTGTATAGAGGATTGCAAATTGAGATGAAATAAAGAGAACTCCAGCAGGAGGTGGAATAGCGGCAACAATTTAGGATTGGGAGAAGAGGGAGAATAAAAAAAAGTGTTGTTGAAATTATGAGTGAAATATTGTATTATCCCTCACATCGAGAATGCAAACACACAAAAGATATATGGGTAACTCTCAAGGATTTCCATGAGATAAAGAATACAAATCACTTATTTTTCTTGACAACAAATATCCTCTCCATTAGAGTGGAGAAGAATGAATCAGTCATTACATTCATCTCTCTGATCAAATACCTTAGAGATAAGTTGGGCAATATAGGATAGAAAGTGGAAACCATTGATCTTGTCACGATTTCCATGAATGGTATGATTGATTATTATCATATGTTTATTATAGGTTTGAATTCCAAGAGGAGAGCCCCCAATTTCAAAGAATTGACAGGGATACTGATGCAAGGCAAAGAGAGGTAGATGACTCTGAAAACCCATAATTCATATCTCGCATTGATGGCAAAAAAAATGCCTTTCAGAGGGAAATCCATCACAGGACATAAAGGCAGTGGTACACCCCAAAGAAAGCCACTTCAAGGCATGTCTTCGACCATAATATATTTAGGAACCAAGTGTTTTTATTGTTGTAAATATGGTCACCTAGCTAAAAATTGTTATAAAAAGAGGGTTGATGAAGCCACACACAGGCATAAAAAACACATAGGGCACTTTGTTGATGAAGACTAGAATCATGAAGTCAAATTGTTTTTGTCTGATTCTTCTTTATCTATTGAAATTTATGATGCCAAACATGGTTTGTGGATTCAGGAGCTTCCACTCACATGTCAGGTAAAAGGCATTGGTTTGAAAGTCTTAAAGAAACCAACAATGGTGCTAATATCTGCCTTGGTGATGACAGAGACTACCAGATCAAAGGACATGGAGACATTCTTGTGATGTTTCCAGATGGAAATATTAAACAAATATAGAATGTGATGTATGTACTAGGAATTAAAAATAATTTAATATTTGCTCCAATGATTGCAGATCAGAACCTAAAGGTAGAGTTTTTTAAAACCTATTGTTTCATTAAGGATTTGTTGGATAAACAAAAATGGATTTCATCTGGAATTCGAGTTGGAGGCATGTACAAGTTGAATATCACAAGTGTGCGACACCAAGGTTTGACTTCAACAATGATGACAAGAGAGAATATTTGCATCAAATATTTAGATACATCATTCTTCCTTATTTAGTGCAGCTACAAAAGAAAGGTATGGTGAATCGACTCCCTGTTTTAAAAAATTCACATGTTGATTTTGATGGATATGCAATTCAAAATATGCACAAGGATGATTTTCTCTCAAGTTTAAATAGAAGAAAGAGAGATATCCTAGAACTTGTGCACACTGATATATGTGGACCAATGTAGACAATATCATTAGGAGGAGCATACAATTTCTTAGCATTTGTTTATGATTGTACAAGATATACATGGGTATATTTTCTCAGTAACAAAATTCATACATTTGAGTATTTTAAAGGGTTTATAAGTATGATTGAAAAGCAGACAGAGAAGGTCATCAAAATTCTCCACTCAAATCAAGGGGGAGAATACAAGCTGGCTGAGTTTATCAAATATTGCAGGGACAATGGAATATTTCAGCAATTTACAGTACCCCACACTCCACTACAGAATGGGGTTGCAGAGAGGAAGAACATAACTCTAGTGGAGTGTGCACACAACATGTTGAAAGGCAAGAACCTATCTAATGGTTTATGGGCATAAGTCATTAAGACTCCATTAGAGATTTTATACAGTTTTAAGCATGTAGTTAGTCATTTAAGAGTTTTTGGTTCAAATGTGTTTACTCATGTTACTAAAGAGAATAGGAAGAAACTAGATGTGAAGGCCATAAAATGCATATTTGTATGGTATTGCTCTTATTTTAAAGCATATAAACTATTTACTCCATCTACCCAAAAGGTGTTTGCGAGTAGAGATGCTATATTTCATGAGAATATTGATGAAGGAAACAAAGACAAGGGCTATGAGGGGTGGCACATTCCTTTTTTGATTGAGGAAAATAATGAGGAAATTAAAGAAAATCATGTGCAACAATAGCAAAAGGAAGAAACTAGTGATCTAGATATATTTAGCAAGCCAAGTCCGCTAGGGGGTGAGCAAGATGGGTGTAAGGCTAGTTTTCCACTAAGGAAATCAGGTAGGTAGACTCAATTACCAGCAAGGTATAGAGACCATTCTCTTATAACTAGTACTTGAAATGTTATTGAGCCCTTTAATTATAAAGAAAAAAGCCAATATGATAAATGGAGGGCAACCATGGAAGAGGAATAGGAGTCAGTACTGAAGAACAAAACTTGGGATTTAGTTGAATTGTCGGGAGGGAAAGATCCTATAGGTTTCAAGTGGTTATATAAACCTAAATTTAAATTAGATGGTAGTGGAGACAAATAAAAAGTTAGGTTGGTAGCTAAAGGTTACTCACAAAGATAACGAATTTATTATGAGGAAACCTTTTCTCTTGTAGCTCAGATAAACACTAGTGTATTGTTGATAGTTCTAGTGAAAAAGCATCAGTGGAGTCTACACCAAATAGATGTGAAGTCTGCATTTTTAAATGGAGAATCAAAAGAAGGGGTTTATTTAAAACAACTTGGAGGGTTTATCAAAGAAGGGAAGGAACATTTAGTCTACAAATTAAAGAAAGCATTATATGGCTTAAAACAAGCACCGAAGTCATGATATGAAAAAGTTCATTCATTTTTCCTGCATCATAGTTATAAGAGGAGAAAAAATGACGCAAATTTGTATACTGTGTTTGATGAAAAGGGAAAAATTGTTTTGATTTCTTTATATGTAGATGATCTAATTATTACAAGAAATGTTGATGTATTGATTAAAGAAATCAAAGTGCAGATGTCGCATGTTTTTGAAATGAAAGAGTTCAATGAATTACACTATTGTTTGGGTTTGGAAGTTGGGAGGGACTTTGGGCAGACTTTTCTCACTCAAGTGAAGTATGTCATAAGGTTATTAAAAAATTTCTGAATGGAGCAATGCAAAGTTACCTAAGTGCCTTTGCAGTAGAATATTAAACTTCAGATGATTCTAAAGAAGTGAATGCCACATTGCATAGATAGCTAGTTGGGAGTCTGATTTATTTGACTACTAATACACCAAACTTAACACTCTCAATTAGTATGTTAAGTCAATTCATATCAAAACCACTTGAGAACCATTAGGTAGCATCAAAATGTGTCTTGAGATACCTTCAAGGAACCATTGACTTTCGGATTAGGTACATTGATTCTTCTAATTTTAATTTGACAATTTTTCAAATTCAGACAGGGCAGGAAACTGGTTGACAAGAGATCCATAAAAAGTTATACTTTCAACATTGGGTTCGAGGTAATTTCTTGGAGCATCAAGAAACAAAGTGTTGTTTCCTTGTCTTCTGCAAAATCGGAGTATCGGGCACTGTGCATAGCCATGTCTGAGGCTATTTGGTTGAGGATACTTCTCCATGGTGATGGACAAGAACAAAAGCATGCAACAATAATCAGATGTTACAACCAGAGCTCCATCAAGCTCGCAAACAATCTTGTGTTTTACAAAAACACAAAGCATATTGATATTCAGTTTCACATTGTTAGAGACAAGATTCAATCTAAAGAAACTTTTATTGAATATTGTAATACTTGTGATACTACAACAAATATTTTTACCAAGGTCCTTGGGAGAATTAAATTTGAAATGTTTAGACAGAAGTTAGGAGGACAGGTGAACCCTTTCTCCATTAAGGGGGGGTGTTGAAATTAATGGATAATATTGTATTATTGGATAGAGTTTGTTTATTTGTTGTACAAGTGTCCCTAGATTAGGATTACTTTGTATTAATGGAGGAGAGCGATCTCTGCTTTGGACAATCTCCAAGTGCAACTTGCTCACATGTGAGACGGTAGTTTCAGATTATAAGTTTAGGCTCCCATATTTTAACATTAAAAGAGGTGGATGTTAGACAACTAGTCCATTAAAGTTGTTATGGATGAATGTGAACAATAACTTAAAATAATATAAAATTATTTAATAACCAAATATCATATTCGGTTTTACTAAATTTATGGAAGTAAACATTTTTAAAAATAAAAATTTAATGAATATCTGATATAACAAACATCCTAAAGGATGAATACTGTAGAGTAGCTAGGAAATTTATGAAGATGGTTTATAACGAGTCTCAATATTTGAGTGGTATTAATTAAAACCAATTTATATAGAAACATGTTTTTTCTATTGAAGTGCAAATTATGTTTTTAGAAAAAAATGGAGTGATATCTAAATGAAAATTTTAATTTCCTAGTAAGGGATAAAGATTTCCATAAATTTTAGTTGGCAATAAACTTGTGCAATTAATTTTTTATTTGTATTTCTTAAATTTTTAAAGAACACATAAATAATGGTAGACAATAATTCTTAGTAAAAATTAAACATTATTTATTAGACTGAAAATAACAAATGAAACGAGGATATTATATAAATAGCAATTCAACTTTTAAATTTCCAAAAATACATTCTAAAATTGGTTGGAATTTGTACTTTCTTTTTAAACATTCACACCCTCCTTCCTAATCATCACCTTCCTAATCTTCGTTAACATGTATGATCTTATTATAAATCAAAACATTTGAGTTTGAATGTCATTGGGTTTGAATGATAAACCAAATTTCCTAGGTTGAGAACCTCTTCATTCGTTTTTAAAGGTGGGAATGAAAATAATCTCTAAAATAAGAAGTCATTATGATTAGTCTTCTTTCACCCATGCTTATTGAGGTCACTTTAAAAGGGAAGATTAGATTTGGATCAAGTTAGTTATAAAGGAGGCTAAAAGCTAAATTATAATTCATTTAATTATTTAGAGAAATATTGTAAAGAAATATAAACATTGTTTTGTTTTTTTAATTTCATTAATTTTAAAAATAATTTTGATAAGTCCTTTAAACATAATCTAGAAAAGAGTTTAAAAATTTAAAGTTTTCCGTTTAGATCAGGTTAATTTTTACTAGCATTATTTTGATTAATATAATTATCATTTTTTATGCTAAAAATACTATTATTTGAATTTCCACAAAATATATACATTCTCAAATTTTTCAAATATTTACTAAAAAAAAATTCTCATGAAACTGATGTAGTGCTCGTTGCTTACGAGATCACCATTTGGATTCATTAAGATCCATCCATCATCATCATTTTATTCTAAGTAGATGATTAGTCATCAACATCCAGATAATCAGTTGGATTAATCAGGGCTTACTAGATAATATAACTCCAATTCTTTTAACCTTCTCTCAGATGTCAACGAACAGGCCATTGGAATCAATATATTCGCATCCAAAGCCTCCTCTGGTAACCCTCGGAGAAATTTTAAGAGATCGCTAAAAGGCAACTTCAACATATGGTTGTGAAATAACTTGAGCAGTGCCAGGCATAATCCTAAAATGGCCTTCATACCCTCGAAGAGAAAAACGTCCCAAATCCAGACAACTAATGGAAATGGTAAGTCTGCAGAGAAAGCAGTCATGAACCAACTGCTTGCACACGTCGCTGGCGTGATCATATGTCGCTCAAAATTCCTAGCCAATTCGGGCAACTGCTCCTTCACAAGAATTTCGAACTGAAAGAAATATTGGTGAAGTAGAGGCAGGTCCTCTAAATATAAACATTCAAGGGGTCTCCCTTATGTGAAGTACCAATTAGACATCACATTGATTGGAATAAGAGCCCCATATGGAGTATTGGCCCAATTTTCATGTATTCTTACAGATTTTCCTCGACTCTAACTATCAACATGGGAGAGGAGTGCAAATGTGCCTTCGACAAGAAAGGGGGTGTGCGTGGTGAGTCTTCGGTTGTATGTGTGTCAAAGTTATTTTACTGCAGAGGGGAAAAAGAAGAGAACCTCTAGGAGAGAGGTAATAGTACCATTCTAGTAGTGCCACACATAAACAAGAAAAATATGTTCCACATACATCAGAATAGTCCACAAAGATGTGACGGTCATTGCAACCAATACAACAAGAAATGTTTGTCTAATAGCCATCATAATAGTTCATGAGGATACAACAATGAAAATAACCATTACGACACATTATCAATATGATAAGAACCAAAATAACCAAAATAATTCAACTACTTTAGCACAGATGAAACAAAACATGAATTATAAACATTCATAGAATGGTCTTACAAATATTCATAATCCAGGCATGAAGAACATGTTGGTCATAAGGCTTTTGATATTAAGTAAAGGTTCCAAGGCACATGTACACAATGAACAACACTAACACTAATAGTGGAGCATTGGAGCCACTCCTTACTCCTCAAAACAAGTCGTTGGTCTCTCTAATGCCTTGTAGGAGGAGACAAGGTGAACATTCCTTTGCTCATACAACAAAGGTGTATATATAACCAATGAGGTGATGCTTCACCTTTCTTATGACTCTTTGACTACCCTCATGATTGTTTGAATTCCTATGAATTTTTTACTTTTACATGACTCTTCATATTCTGACTCTCTCCTTTGGAATTCCACTTTACAATTAATTATGAATAGATAATTAAATAATCCACAATAATGATGTGGCATATGATGAATCATGATTGGACATGGCATGACATTGATGACATGGACTGTATGACGATGTGCAAGTGCCAAGATGTCCTTTTGTTTCTTCTCTATTTCTATCTTCAATAAGAGATGTATCCAATGCTTCATCTTCATGAGAGATATGCTTTATTGTTCATATCTACCCTCCAAAGGTTTGTGAATCGGATGGATTCTTCATGTGGTCCTCCTCTTTTGTCTTCTATTGTGGTATAGTGTTCCTTCATCTTCTTGTCTAATCATCGTCTTATCTTTTCAGCTCCATATGTGTCTTATAAAATGTCCTCCTTATCCATCTCCTTCTTCATCATATTTCCATAGCATGATACAATTCTTGCATCTTCAATTTGCTTACGACAATGCGACATCAGTCTGATAAACACCTATCTAAAATGTTGCATGATGATGCAATGACTAAGCCGGAACTGGGTGGTAGGCTAAGGGTCAGGCTCAATGACTATTCAACTTCATAGCTCAGGTAGTCAGGGGTCAAGTTTGAGCCTTGAGACTATGCAATGCATAATTCGGGCTTGGACTAAGAAAAAATATTTGTAGTTGGGGAGCTCAAGGAGTCCGGATGATGCCTTGAACATTGATTTTCCCATTGCACAGTTCTAGAATATAGATGAGCTCATGTGATTGCAAAATTATTTAGTTCAAGAGCTCAAGGATGAGGCTTTACCATTGATACTGTACAAGGCACAGTTCAGCCTAGGCTATGTAGACAAATTTGAACGTTTTGAGGCTCAGTGAGTTAGATTACAAGGTTTTACATTGTTTCAGTCAATTGTGAATTTTTGGGAGGAAAAGAAGATTTGGTGGTTGTGTAGTGGAATATTTCAACAGCTCAGGGTTTGGGCTTGAGATTATAGTCTATGCAATGTGCAATTTGGGCCAGGCTAGAGGGTTGGATTGTGCAATTCCAGGTGCCAAGGTCTGTGCTTAAGCACTGGAACTACTTAGTGCATTGTCCTAGGAGGCAAGAAATGTGCACTCTGTAGTGTTAAGGGACAGGGTTGTAGCTTGAGTGTTAGAATTGCTGGGAAGTTTTCGAAAAAATGTCCAAGTGTGGGATCAATGAGACTGATGTGAATAGTGATATGACCTAACTATGATCACATACTTAGAACACTTGACAATATAATAAAATAGATCATCAAGAACACATTAACAACATATTTTCCTCAATGAGACAACTTTGCAACGACTTTATGACAAGTCTGAAACTAAAGATACATTGCGATGATCGTGATGATACTCGTGGTACAATGCGCAAAACTTTGTAAATGGTGTAGTAGGTTTCTACATGGTAAGATCAACTCATTTTATGGAAGATAAACAATTTAAATGACCAAAATGAGCTTATACACATTGTGCAATAGCTAACATGTGTAAAGACAACATTTAATATATGAAGAGAAAAGGGATAGCAACACTTGCAATATGTGAACGATATTGAAATCAACACATGCCATAATGATGATAACATGAAAGCAACACTAACTAAAGTGAAATAAAGAAAAATGGATAGTAAAAATCATGGAAATGACACTCGCAAAAATGAAGGTTCGCAAAAGCGATAGTTTCAAAAACTCACCTAAATAGAAGTACAAACACAAGAAAAAGTGATGGAATGTCAATGAACATGTGCACTCACTATCGACATGGGTTCAAAATTGCACAAACATTGTCTTGATGGGCTGTGCTTATGCTTCTTCAAGTTTGCGTGGAAGAATGCATTCATGAACTCATTGCAAACTACACATGCATGAGAAAGTGACTTTGATCGATCAAGAAGTGACCACTGAACGACCAATCGCAAGATCTAGATTAGGCTTCAAAATTCAAGTATAGGAAAAAATTTGGAGCGTGTTTGTTGCAGCGACAAAAATTATGACTGTTGTCATAATGTGATCCTAGTTAAAAGATGATTTAGTAGACATTGTAAAGAAGAGTGAAAACTAGGTAAGCATTGAATTATAATGAACTACTAATTCACCCCCACTCCTCAGTATTTCTAACATTTTTGGTAT
>APFE031665866.1:0-16441 GCA_000404065.3 Pinus taeda
CATTAGAGAGAGGTTCTCATGGAAGGGCCTCAAGGAGGACGTACTCCAGCATATCCGGGAGTGCGATGTTTGCCAGAGGAACAAGGGCGAGATGAGCCATCCCGCAGGTTTATTGCAGCCTCTTCCCATTCCGGAGGGGAAATGGGAGTGTATTTCGATGGACTTCATCACAGGGTTGCCTGTGGTATAGGGCAAGGATTGTATCTTTGTCGTCGTTGATCGACTGACAAAGTACGCACATTTTTTTGCCATATCCGCACACTCCACAGCAACACAGGTGGTCGAGCTGGTCTTTAGAGAGGTCTTCAAGCTACATGGTCTTCCTAAGACCATTGTCAGTGACAGGGACAGCCGTTTCATGGGCGGGTTTTGGCAAGAGCTTTTCCGGTTGGTGGGGACGGAGTTGACACCGAGTACCAGTTATCACCCACAGACGGACGAGCAGACAGAGATAGTTAACAAGTGGCTGGAGGGCTACTTGCGTAACTATGTCAGTGGGCAGCAGCGAGCATGGCTAAGATGGCTGCATCACATGTCCATTGGTATGTCACCATTCTATGCCTTGTATGGATATCATCCTTTGTCTTTTGCTGACGTGATGTATGGTGATAGCAAGGCTCCGAGAGCCAAGATTTGGATCCAAGAGAGTCACGATATTCTCCGAGCTCTCAAGGACAATATGGCTACAGCGCAAAACCAGCAAAAGCTATACGCTGACAAGGGTCGGGTGGAGAGACAGTTTGAGGTAGGGGACTTGGTCTACCTACGATTACAGCCATACCGACAGTCGTCACTGAAGCAGAAGGGGGCTGAGAAGCTCAAGCCCCACTTTTATGGACCATACAGCGTGATACGCAAGATTGGACAGGTTGCATATGAGTTGGAGCTGCCCCAAGACAGCAAGATTCATAACGTTTTTGATGTATCATGCCTAAATAAGGCATTGGGGCAGCAGCTAACAGTGACAAATGAGCTACCACCCATAGATGATGAGGGGCATTTGGTGTTGCAGCCAGAGGTTATTATTGATACCAAGGAGAGGCAACTGCGGAGCAGGACGGTCTGGGAATTCTTGGTGAGGTGGAAGAATTTACCGGACGAGGATGCCACTTGGGAGAGCGAGAAGATTTTGCAGCATCCATCACTTCAGTTGCTTGAGGACAAGCAACATTTTGCCGGGGGAGACTGTAATATTCCTAATTAGCCATGGCTAATTGGAATATTCGATTTTGCTCAATTTTGCCTTCTATAGTTAGTTATGAATAAAAAGGTGAGTAAAGGGTGATATAACTCACATTTAGAATAAAGTCTCTCCCTAGTAGCACAACATTGTAACTTAAGGGGAGCCAAGGGGGGCCATAAAACCACGTAGAGGAGGGGGCCCACACAGACACCTTGAGGGACTGCGCAGATGGACAAGAGCGCGTGGCAAGAGCTGGCTACATTGGAGGAGGTGGGCCTTAGGGTTTGAAAAGGGCCAACGCTATAAAGGTGAGGAGAGCCTCCTCATTTTGGCATTCGATTATGTGCATTTGAGCTAGTCACTTCGACTTAGAGCATGCTGGCTATTTAGCTAGTCTGCAGCACTGTTTAGTGCATTGAGTGTCTCCATTCGGAGATCTCACCCTTAGCCCCGGGGGACTTCGAGTGCCTACTCAGGCAAGGTATTCCATTAGTATTTTCGCAGTAGTTTCATCAGCATTTTGGCAGGAGGGTTGAGCATCTTGGATGACTGCGCAATCTTGAGAGGGATGATGCAGTTCTTTCTAGCAAGAATTCTGGATTGAGGTTTTGCAGGGGGATTTGTGCTGGGAGATTGAGCAGGGGATCAGCCCTTGCATATTGGAGGATTTTGGCTGAGTTTCAGGCAGAGTTTTGGTGGGTTTATTTCAGTGGCAGCGCAAAGCCTTGAGGGATTGCGTGGGTCCTCAAGGGGGCGATTTTCGGGGGTCGGCCATTTCAGAAAAGCTTTCTGGGTTTTTCTGGGTTTCTTGAGTAGAGTCCAATTCCAGAGTTTCAGCATATTCTGAGGAGGGGAACAGCCCCAAATCCTCATTTGATTTCCAGCAGCAGCAGCAGCAACACGGCAGTTCTCCAGCAGCTTGGACGCAGTTCAGAGAGAGGCCATTCCTTTGTTATTCTGAGTGTATTTCTTCACTTCCCTTGTGCAAGTTGAGGTGCCATCTTTCTGATCACGTCTTGTACTCATTCTATTACTCAGTATAATAAAATGGCTTAGCATTTCTCTCTGCATTTCTTGAGTATCTACTTATATTTCATGTTTATATTATTATATTTGCACCATTGTTATTTCCATCACTTTGAGCTTCCCGATTATTATATCATTTATACGTATTTGGTTGGAGTTTACTGGGGTTTGGGGAATATCTCGGAAACGGGATATTACACTTGAGCAGAATGGAGTCTAGCAGAATGATGAGAAAGGAATTTGTTTCTCGGTCAAGGAGGCCTCAAGGACTACTTCACTTGGCCTGTAGGGCAAGAAGAAGTGACCTCAAAGCTTTATACTTCGCTTTTCAAAAAGAGATGTCTTATCAAGATAAATTCAGCGGTAGAATTATCCTCGGCAGATTTCATTCAACATACATGGCCCATACATTGAGAGATGTTATATAGAAAAAATAATTTCACAATTTCGCACTTATGCAATGCAACAATTAGCCCTAGTATAGTGAAAATCCCATTCCAATGCATATGACAAAGTAAAACTAGAATACCATTAAATGTGTGTACTTACATGTAAGAGAACATATCCAACCATCAACAAGATAAGATAACCCAATCCAAAAATCAAAATTCATCCATGCTCCAATTCATCCTCCAAGAAAGAAGTGTGAAAATCTCAAGAAAGAAGAATGATCCGATCCAAAGCAATGATACAAATGAATTCATGTCTCTCCTATTTATACACTCACTAAGAGTTTGAATTACCTAATTTGAGCCTACATTAGCCCATCAACTAAAATAATGTGCAAATAACTATCTATTGGTGAAAATCCCACCAAACTAACTCATAAATAAAATAATAATCCTCCCAAGAGGTCGAATAATCAATAATGCATGTCGTTGGGCTCTATAAGAGGTCTAATGAAGTCCATAAGTGCGAAAATGATGAGTTGGACTTCCAAAAGTAATGGACAACGGGTTGGCCCCTTGTTCTCCACATAATAAACCAATGGTGCCCCCAATGGTTGTGAGGGGACACAACTGACCTCATGCATCTCCTAGTAAGTCGAAGATGCATGTAGACCATCTGTAAGGGCTCAGATGATGGTGTAACCTAGGTCATCTGCTAAGTGCATGGTACATCTATGGCTCTGGCTTGGCAAAGGTGAACCAGGTGCATCTTCCTTGACCAATAAGTGAATCTCGAGAAATCTCTAAACATCTCTAGGGATCCATGGAGCGTTGTCTACTGTTGTGGAGGCCCATGGCTCTCAACACACACCCTACATGTGCCAATGTAGCCCTCTGGAGGGTTAGGACCCCTTATAGGAAGACCAAACCCAAGATGGAGACCACCTGCAATCCTGCATAAGATCCAATGCATGCCCTAGCCTTCCAGTGCAACAAGTCATCAAGGAAATCGAGTAAAAAAGCTTACAAACCATGGACCACAAGTGAGGACTTCATAATGGCCTGCCCTTCCATAATGGGCTTTGGCAGGTGCTAATGTCTCCAAGTTCCAAATGGGGTTAACCAAGTATCCCATTAGGTCGTTTCTACTTATAAAGGGGATAATATGTCCAAGGTACATCCTTCAAAAAGTGGTGGCATGTGGTAGAGGGATGAATGGAGTAGGGAGTGAAAAGAGGCAGACCTGAGCCACATGCTGGGGTACAAGGGTAGCTAGTAAAGGGGAAGACCACACTTGGGTATATAATGTATAGGAGGGAGCAATCATGGTACATGAGGTGCCCCGACCTTGGTTTTTCCACCCTTCTTTAGATGCCTTATTCTTTTTATGATTTTTCTTTAATTAACTACTCGGGGCTCAAGGGGTAAGAGCATGATGTGTTAGATATAGCAGTGGATTCCCCCCCCCCCAAGGTAGGGCGGTTCATTACCCACCAGGGGTTGGGACAATCATGGGTTCCTATATGATGAATGAGGCTTGTAGAGCCTATAGGAACCAAGGTGATGGCCATGATGATGGAGTAGAGCTCATGTATTTGATTTTGGCCACGTACTAAATGTGTTTGTCCCGGCCATCTTTTGCATTTTGTGGTACATTTCCTATTGAATACGGCCAATTATGCTTTTACTTTTCTTTTTAGCTGCATCAACCTCCGAGGCATCATTCTAGGCCTAACCCAAGATGAGGGCAAGGGGAGGTGGGAAAGGTAACCCTATGTCGACCCATGTGGGAGAAATGGTGAATGGGGTTATAATGAGTGGAAAAGGGGCAATATATGTGGATGAGGGAGTGGAACCACACAACCCAAATCAGGGTTTCCCATGAAATGTCATCCCTAAAGCCAAACGGTCAATAAAAGAGATCCCACATAACTAGAATCCAAAGTTAATATCCAAAAGGGGACTAGGGAACAAGAGAACAAACCCTGCCCATTCTTTCTGTTGAATCCCCCTATTAATCCATGCCTAGAAATGTGCATGATAAGCAAACTATAATACTCAATTACCAAATGACAAGGCATACCTTTAGGTTCGAGAGGCCGACCTTCAAACATACGATCATGACAGATGGGTGAGGGCCCACATGGCTGGCTCGGGTGGTGGAGAAGTGGCACAATGAACTAGTGGATGGTTGCAAGGGGTTGTTGGCTGCTAGCTAAGGACCATCTTGGAGAAAAATTTTCTCCTAGGGATATCACCCACAAAATGGTGGGTAACAAGCCTCATTGGTGATCACTAAACATCTGACTAGGTCAATCATCATTGCAAATTGACTAGAACATCTTGCTAGCTATTCAACTCCAACACATCTTTTGTGGTTGGTAATTTGTGCTCCTACCTTGGGGCATATCATCGACCAAAAAGTCAATAACCCCTAGGAGAAAAACTTTCCTCTTTTGACATCCAACCAATGAGCAACCCTATACGATCAACACATAACATTAGCCATGATCCTCCACTTCTTGCTTTGGTCGATTTCTCTCCCATCCAACATTCATTCTTAGAGGAAGGTGGGTCATCCATTGGCAAGTACGTTAACCATTCTTGCAACCAGGTGCTTGTAGTTAATGTTATGGGCATACCAATATGAATCACGGGGAAAACTAGATGATTGACCAACCCAAATTGTATTCTTGTTCCCTTACTTCACCTAGGAGGTTAGTCTTCGACCCTAGTAAAGTGCAACCTCCTTTGAGGCCTTAGGGTATTAGGAAGTGTGAAAATTTCTAAATTGAAATTCCATCACTGCAGCAACTAATTTATTTCACCTACTTATTATTCTCAATAAGTTATTTACGAAATTCCTTTAGCAAATATTAAAATAAATTCTACTGCAGTTATCATACAATTACCCAGAGAAAAAATACATGCACAAGAATCAATCACATTGACACAGTTATTTTTGGACAATTGTCCCCGGAAAAACCCAATGCGGGAAAACCAATGCAGTAGATGAGGGCTTTATTAATCTTCAGCAGCAATTACTTTTACAAGGAATGATTTTACAAAGAAACTGAAAGAAAACACCTGAGACTTTCCCTCTGAGACCAGCTGACACTTTGGATACCCTGCTCCCACTTCTGCGTCACCCCTGCGTCACTTTGATTGACCCAGCGTGGCTCTGAGTGGCTCTACGTCCCTCTGCGTCAACCCGCGTAGGCCCTGTGTCTCCCTTTTTGCCCTGTCTTCCACTGCCCCTGCGTCACCTCCTCCTCAATCTCTGCCTACTGCTGAAGCCCTCCTCTTCCTCCACTCTGCAACTCCCTCTGAAATCGATCTCCTCTTCCTTGATAATCAAATTTCCTTGAGATACTGAGTATGTGTCTGTGTGTCTCCAAATGACCCTTATGTCTTCTCTTTTACTTTTCCTGTTGATGGATCAATGGTCGAGATTAAGTCCCTAATCAACAGCTAAGATTAAAGCAGACTTGATCCTCGTCTCTTAGAAGCTTCTGATCCTTATCTTTATTGATACCCATTAATATTTTTATTTTCCTAAGTTTACACTTAGGAACCCATTAAAAATATTAATTATTTTAATAACTCCTCATCCGGATGGAATTTCTCAAAACGATTTCTGGGTCTTGGAGTTCTCATGTTCCTTAGCCTCTCCTCCAAATTTCAAGGCTAGGGCACATTCGATGCTACCAAAAATCAACACTCCCTCTCTGTGAGGAATGTGCTCTAACAATGTTTCACTATAGAAACATCACACTGATCTTCCGCATCGGTACTTGTGTTGATGCTTGGCTTGCTGCCTCACATCCCCTGCACCGATGCTTCCTGTGCTACTGCCCATGACACTGCCACTGCCACAGTTGCTCCTGTACTGTAGCTCCCTCTCAACCTGTTGCATCATGCTATCCATAGCACTGCCATTGCTAACTGCTACACTGCAACTTCTGATACTTATCCATTATTGAAATGGATTCTTTACCATCCCCATCTTCTCCCTGAAATGAACAAACTTTGTTCTTCCTAGAGCCTTGGTGAGGATGTCTGCCACCTAATCTCCTGTAGGGGTGTACCTCAATTGTATTGCCCCTTGTTGGACATAGTCTCTGACAAAGTGACACTTGATATCAATGTGCTTCGACCGATCATGAAAAACTGGATTCTCAGAGAGCCTGATGCAACTCTGATTATCACACATGATCCTAGTCGCTTCCATCCTTCTCCTGAATAGATTCACAAGCAATTTCCTAAGCCATATGGCTTCGCACGAAGCTGTGCTAGCTGCCATATATTTTGCTTCAGCTGAGTTCAGAGCCACGAATTTATGTTTCCTACTGCACCAAGAGGTCATTCCTGATCCAATGTTGAAACAATACCCAGTTGTACTTTTCCGATCTACTTATCTTCCAACCCAATCTGCATTAGTGAACCCACTCATCCTGATGCCATTGCCTCTGGTGTACAATAATACATGCTCAATTGTTCCTTGTATATACCTAAGAACATGTTTGGTTGCTGCCTAATGCACCCTCTTAGGTTCTACCATGAATTGACTGAGGGTGTTGACAGTGTAACAAATGTTTGGCCTGGTATTGACCAGATACATCAAGGTACCTATGAGTTGCCTTTACAAGGTGGGATCAACATCTTTATCTTTTGATGCGTCAATCTTCTTCCAGTTAGTGATCATTGGAGTAGCCATAGGTCTACAGTCCTGCATCCTAAATCTCTTCAAGAATTTTGTAGCGTATCTCCCTTGTCCCTGGAAGATCTCACCCTTCTGCTGCCAAACTACCAACCCCAAAAAATAATGCATCTGTCCCAAATCCTTCATGTCGAATTATGTGGCTAGGTTCTTCTTGCAGTCTTTGATAAGCCTGGATGATCCTGTTGGGAAGAGATCATCCACATATAACACTAGGATTATAGGCTCATTCTCTACAACCAAATAGTAGAGATTAGGTTATGCGTCACTCTTGACGAACCCCATCTTCTGCAAGTAGCCATCAATTCGACCGTACCATGCCCTAGGTGTCTGTTTCAGCCCATACAAGGCTTTCTTTAATCTGCATACACGAGATTTCTTCTCATGTGTCTCAAAACCTTCTGGTTGTTCGATGTATACTTCCTCTTCTATTACCTTGTTCAAGAATGTCGTCTTGACATCCATATGATGAATCTCCCACCCCATCTGCACTGCAAGAGATATCACAGTCCTAATGGAAGTATGCCTGGCTACTGGGGCGAAGGTTTCTTCGTAGTCTATCCCTTCCTTCTAAGCATACCCCTTAGCCATGAATCTGGCTTTGTATTTCTCCACATTGTCGTCTGCAGCATATTTGACCTTGTAGATCCATCTCGAACCTACCACTGATCTGTCCTAAGGCCTAGGTATCACTTTCCAGACATCATTGACCATTATAGAGTTGTATTCCTCCACCATAGCATCTACCCATACTTGATGTTGAACAACCTCCTGAAAACTAGAAGGTTCCCCAACCTAAGCTACTAAGGCCCGGTATCTGTACAGTTGTCTTTGCTCCCTTTTACTATTCCTGGGTGCACCAATGAAGTCTTCTGCATCTCGTAGAATCTGTCAGAGTTCCCGGCTCGTTCTTCCACTGGTAGTAAGTACATCTATCAACTCCTCTTCTTCCTGAGATTCCTCCTGTTCTGAGGCCTTGTCTTCAAGAGGATTTATGGTACCAGTTTCTGCTGGTTGAAGTGGTCTGACCAACGACTTGTCTTTCCACTGCTCCTCGGAAGGCATTTCTCGAGATTTTCTGAAAGCTCTATCCTCCATGAACTTTACATCCCACTGAACTACTACCTTCCTACTCCCTGGAAGATAGACTCTATACGCCTTAGCATTCTCACTATATCCCACAAGATAGCCTTTCTCAGTAGTTTGATCTAATTTCTCTCCTCTCTTCGGGTATACGGCAATATGCTAAACTCCCAAATATCTTGAAATGACTGACTTCCGGTGTCTTCCCAGTCAAGACCTTCTCCAGAGTGATTTTGCCCAATGCCCTGTGAGGAGTCCTATTCTAGACATAAACTGTCATGTTGCATGCTTTTGCCCAAAGGAATTTAGGCATATTTTGCTACTCCATTCTGCTCCAGATTGTAGGGAATTGTCCACTCTCTTCTGATGCATTCCTTAGCGCAAAAATCGGTGAAGTCTTTGTCAACTTACTCTCCATCATTGTCTGAGTGCAACACTTTTATCTTCTTTGCTGTCAGATTCTCCACTAGAGCCTTGAACTCTTTGAATCGACCGAAAACCTCATCCTTGGTTTTCAAAAAGTAGATCCAAGTCTTCCTGGAATGGTCATCGATGAAGGTGACGAAGTACTCGGCACCATTAAGAGATTTTGTGGACGTCGGTCCATAGATGTCTGAGTGTATCAATAGCACACTCTTCGCCCTATTGTTACTTCTGGAAAACGCAGCTTTGGCATACTTGCCCAAAGCACACCCTCTGCATACATCATCCCGTTCAGTACTTAGTTCTGGAACTCCTGATATTGTTTTCTTGAGAATTCTTAGAGCCCCATGGTGTAAGTGTCCCATCCTCTTGTGCCATAGCTCATTCAAGTGTTTGTCTCCATTACTACCTATCAATGCCATTGGTGATTCTAACTGTAACCTGTACAACCTGTTACTTCTGATTCCAATCTGAGCCTTCTTTTTCCAACTTGCGTGTTTGACATATACTTTCTCCTTAATGAAGAAAACGTCATAGCCCTTGTTTTGAAGTTAAAATATGGAAAGTAAGCTCATCCCCAATCCCGGCACATGCAGCACATTGGTTGCCCTAAGTCGCTCTCCTGCTTCGGTTTGAAAAACTATGGTACGTCTTCCTACTGGAGTACACTTTGCCTTATTCCCCATGGTGACCTGAAAATTCATTCTTTCTTCCTGAAAATATGAGAAACATTCCCGGATTCCTGTCATATGCCAGGAAGCTCCACTGTCTATGTACCAAACCTCCAAGGAGGTAGAGCTTGCAAGGCGAGCTGCTTCTTCTTCCAATCTGGAAGCTAACCTCGAATATTCATCCCTTATGCATTCTACTAGAAATTTGCGCGAGTCACTTTGAGTGGATGCCTCTGCGTCATGCTCTTGACCCATAATTGATTTTCCTTTCCTATTGTCGGATCTTTGCTCCGATACCATGTGAAAATTTCTAAATTTAAATTCTATCACTGCAGCAAATGATTTATTTCACCTACTTATTATTCTCAATAAGTTATTTACGAAATTCCTTCAGCAAATATTAAAATAAATTCTACTGCAGTTATCACACAATTACCCAGAGAAAAAATACATGCACAAGAATCAATCACATTGACACAGTTATTTTTGGACAATTGTCCCCAGAAAAACCCAATGCGGGAAAACCGGTGCAACAGATGAGGGCTTTATTAATCTTCAGCAGCAATTGCTTTTACAAGAAATGATTTTACAAGGAAACTGAAAGAAAACGCATGAGACTTTCCCTTTGAGACCATCTGACCAGGGAGAATTTTAAGGATGAAAATTTGTCTTAAAATTTAGAAACCTTGGCAAATCTTACTAGACCCCAAATTGCAAATTATAAAATATTAGTCGATATATTTGTAAAAACATGAAAATTTCTAATAGTTTTATACATAGTCTTTATATAATTTTTGCAAATTTTAATATAAAAGAATTTTATACTATAAAATTTGGGCGAATCATTTTTAGAAAAAAATGGAAATTGGCGAATCTTTTTTTTGGAAAAACCATGGAAAATTAGCCCACTTGCGAATATTAGCTCCTAAAATTTTCCATGCATCTGACATTTTGGAGACCCTGCTCCCACTTTTGCGTCACCCCTGCGTCACTCTGATTGACCTAGCATGGCTCTGAGTGGCTCTGTGTCCTTCTGCATCAGCCTACGTAGGCCCTATGTCTCTCCTCTGGACTATGTCTCTCTTTTTGCGCTGTCTTCCACTGCCCCTTCGTCACCTCCTCCTCGATCTCTACCTGATGCTGAAGCCCCCCTCTTCCTCCACCCTACAACTCCCTCTGAAATCGATCTCCTCTTCCTTGAGAATCAAATTTCCTTGAGATACTGAATATCTGTCGATTTGTCTCCAAATGACCCTTAAGACTTCTCTTTTACTTTTCCTGTTGATGGATCAACGGTCGAGATTAAGTCCCTAATCAATGGCTAAGATTAAAACAAACTTGATCCTCGTCTCTTAGAAGCTTCTCATCCTTATGTTTATTAATACCCATTAATATTTTTATTTTCCTAAGTTTAGACTTAAGAACCCATTAAAAATATTAATTATTTTAATAACTCCTCATCCAGATGGAATTTCTATAAACGATTTCTGGGTCTTGGAGATCTCGTGTGCCTTAGCCTCTCCTTCAAATTTCAAGGCTAGAGCACATCCGATGCTACCAAAAATCAACAGGAAGGGCACTATTGAGGAAGCACGGATTGAAGTAGTGTGTCCAAGGTAATCCATACATACCACTTTTCATCCTTCCCCTATACTCATCTTTGTTCTTCGGGTTGGTGCATCATTAGACATTGAGATTGGCACCCTTCATCCTCATCCTTGAGTCTGGGCTAGGAATCTTAGACCTAGAGGTCGATGGAGCTAAAAGAAAGATAAAAGCATAGAAAGCCACAATGAAAGAAAAATGCAAAATGCAAAAGATGGTTGGGGCATTTATTTAGCACATGGGCAAAAGCCTAGCATGAGCTTTACCCCCCTCAATAGCCACCATCCAGTTCCTCAAGCATTTAATGCTTCATCTAAAGAAAGGAAATCTTGTATGCCCCAACCCTGATGACCAATTAACTACTTCATCTTAAAGGGGTAATGAAAAATATCAAAAGCAAGCTTGGGCTCCTAAGCTATGCACCTAATAAAATCAAATCATAAAAAGTATAAGGTGCACTAGAGGGACAAAAAAAAGCCCAGGTTGGGTGTGATCCCCAAGTGATTTTGATGGCTTAGATGCCCCTAGGTCACAATTTCTTAGACCACGGGTTAATCCTGCAAGTTATGGACTCATTAGCAAACAAAAAAAAACATCTAAAAGTTCCTTTCTTAATTTTTGTTGGAGCTCAGACCTGAAGATGTCACGTTCTTTCCTAGGTGAAATGTCTGATATGTGACCATCATCTAATGCTTCTCATTGAATAGATGGCAACCATCTGTTTTGTTATCAAGAAAAGCAGCACTGAAGGAGAAACTCTTCTCGCCATATTGTTGACAGTCTACCAATCTAGACATTTTCAAAGACTCCACAAACTGATCTGCAAATTAGTTGAAGCCATCCCCTCCAAGTCACCTGTTGAGCAGCTCACATAGACCCCTCAATACAAACTGTAAGGGCAAATGACCAACACTTCCACAAAACAAAGTTAAAAGGGCCTTCCAATCTGTGTTCATATCTAAAACTGACAGTAACCATACCGCTGCTCCTGGAACAAACTCGTAGACAAAAAATACCAGTAACCTATCACAATTGTCACAAATCCATAGTGCTTTTCCAAGAATAGATCTAGGGCATCCCATCACTGAAACCTTCCAACGACTTCCTACCCATGCAGAAGCCCTAGTATCCATACACTGATTACAAGAAGGTTTCAAAACACACTCTGATACCCTGTTAAAAGTTCAGTACGTGATAAACAGACCTGCATCTATAAACCCTACAGCTGAAAACTTTAAAGAACTCTCACAAAACTGCCACTACTGCTAGATTTGAAAATACCTTTGCTAAATGAAAAGTACTGACAGCAAAGTAATAAGAATTTGCAACACTCAGGAAAATTGGAAATAATCTTTGTTTTTCTTTATTAACAAAGGAAAGGAAAATGATACACATACTCATGGAAAAACTGCATATCAAACAGATAGGGCTGCTCAATTGTCTTTATAACACAAGCAGAGGGGCTAACAATAAATCTGGGCTACATGCATCAATTTTGACAGTGTCAAACCCTAGATGCTTAGGATGGAATGCTTTCATGAATAGAGCTTCCAAGAAAATTACACCTTCCTAAAGTCAACTACGCACCCACATCTCCTTGGTAAGTGAGCCCCTTCTAGAATAGAAGTTGGAACTATCCTCATGCACACACCCTACTCTCCTAGTGAACTGCACCTATCTAAATCTAATTTGCATGTGAATTAATTTTGAAACTGAGCTGAAGACAGAAATAGCATATATGTGTATCGCTGGGCATGAATATGTGTGCCTTCGTTGTTAGATCCTTGAAAACTGCTGAGCCGTCACCTACTCTACAGACTGCTACAAGTCTGCTGGGGAGGACTTTAGGAAAAACGGGTAGATATTCCAACATACAATAGACAATGTTCTGGCTAAAACCTTGGATATATATTTCTATTAGTAGTTTTATCATGAAAATCTTACTTAAAAACAATAAGCCAATGTATCAAACTGTATGGATTTAACTACTAGAGGCAGCCATAAATATTGTACATTCCTGCATGGATTCCTTCTCAAAAATTGGAAAAGGAATGTAATATTTCATTATGCTCTTGCTGCCATACAAGAAAAATGGCTTTAGCAAATACATATACCTAGCAAATGATATAACATTATTACATAATAACCCTTGTAGGAAACAACCTGACAAGAAAAGTAACATCTTTTCCATACCTTCCAGAAGCATCTGCCTTTACTGTAGTGAGAATACCCCGCCAATTACTTGCCAAAATATGCTACACAGCCAGTAAAAGGAACAATTATGCTCTGAATGAAAGCAAAACATTGCAATCAGAAACAGAAAATGCTCGTTCATGAAACTCAAGTACCTCATATAAGCACAAACTTACAAAAAACACAAAAAAACAAATGCCATTTCTTTCATGTTATAATAAATTTCTTTTATTAGACAGAAAAAACCCACACTGACATCAAATCAATACTACAAAAATGGTTCAAACAATTTGACCTTCCATACTCTTTATGTCGAGGAGCAGAGATTATATTATTTACAAAACTGTTGTCGGCTACTTTTTGGTCGAAAAAAGCACCCCAGAAAAGCAAACATCACTAGGTTTAATTCTGAAAGGGTTAACCCCCTCGTGTAGGAATTTATAGGGTAAATTCGTTAGGTAGAACACCAAAGGACACCACTCACAAACAGATCATATATCAATACACCAGTACTCTTGACGTGGTTAAAACCCTCAAAGAGGGAAATAGTCCATGG
Source organism: Pinus taeda (assembly GCA_000404065.3). NCBI lineage: Eukaryota > Viridiplantae > Streptophyta > Pinopsida > Pinales > Pinaceae > Pinus > Pinus taeda. Next base: position 13,850 of record APFE031665866.1, read on the forward strand.
CCTCAGCCAATGCGGCCACTTCCGGCAATTTATTAATAAAAAAAAAGAAAATTTACATAAGCTTTTCTCATGAACAGTCACCCTACAAATGACCCTCCATGCTCTTTAAATAGAGATCATGGACCAATCGGGTGTTAAGCCACGGATCAAGTGTCAGTAATACCAAGGAGAGAATAAACCGTCGGATCATTTAATGTCTAGAACATATCGTGACTGTCGAATTGTAAGTTACAAAAGTACATAGTAAAGAAACACACTTTACCTAACTCTACACTAGACCAAGTTATACTTAACTATTTCCTATGTGTTAGAATATCCTAATATCCCCCCTTAAGAACAACTTGGTATAGGATTGACCTACAAATATGACACAATAGGAGAAGGATGGAGGCATTAGAGCCTATCCCCCCTTAGTGACAACTTCTTGAACTCTAACCATAAATTGAAGCTTAGTAAACTTCGCCTCTGTGAGAGCCTTTGTAAAAATGTCTGCAACTTGATTATCTATTGAACAATATTGCACTTCAAGAACATGGTCATTAATCAGCTTTCTGATGAGGTGCATGTGTAGTTCAATGTGTTTGTTGCGCTGATGTTGGACTAGATCTTTGCATAGTTGAATGGCACTTTGATTATCACACCAAAGTGTAGTCAGATGTTGCTGCTGAAAGCCAAACTCTGACAGGATCTGACGAAGCCATAGGGCTTCCATACTAGCTTCTATGGCACCACGATAGAGAAATGGCACTTTGTTTCTTGCAAGCCCATGTAATAGGTCCAAAACCAAGAGTGAAGACATAACCTGTAGTAGACTTCCGATCATCAGCGTCACCAGCCCAATCGAACTCAGTGAAACCAACCAATAGAGGAGATGCTTCTGCACTCTAATAAATCCCAAACTGAATTGTACCTCGAACACAACGAAGTATTCTTTTAGCTGCTTTCCAATGACTTTCATGTGGGTTTTGCATAAACCGAGCAATAAGGCCAACAGCAAAGGAAAGGTCAAGACGAGTATGGGTTAGATACAAAAGTTTTCCTACAAGCTGACAGTATAAGGTAACATCAACTTCAAGGGAAGTACAAGTGACTGAAAGTTTGGCGCCAAACTGAAAGGGAGAAGGGGTTGGCTTATAGTCTTCCATGTGAAAGTGGCGTAGAAGATCACAAGCATACTTGGACTGGGAAAGGGAAATACTTTCCTTGGATTGCAAGACTTGAAGACCAAGAAAATAATGCAAGTGTCCTAAGCATGTCATTTCAAACTGCTTTTTAAGGCTGGACTTCACATGGTTTATAAAGTTGGGATCACTACCAATAAGGATAAGATCATCAACATAAAAAACAAGAATGATAAGAGACTTACCCACTTTCTTGGTGTAGACAGTATTGTCAGAATGACACCTAGAAAAGCCAGTATCTAAAAGAAAGCTATCCATTTTGGCATACCAAGCCTGAGGAGCTTGCTTGAGATCATAAAGGGATTTCTTAAGCCAACATATAAGGCTGGAGTCTGGTTGTATAAATCCAAGAGGTTGTTCTATATCGATTTCTTCATGCAAGTCCCCATGCAAAAAGGCAGATTTAACATCCATCTGATGGACTTCCCATTTGAAAGAGGAAGCAAGGCAAACAACAAGGCGGATAGAGTTCATTTTGGCAATAGGGGAGAAGGTTTCAATATAGTCAATGCCTTCAACTTGTGAAAAACCTTTACCAACAAGATGGGTTTTATGTTTATCAACTTTTCCATCTGGTCCATACTTGGTTCTGTAAATCCATTTGCATCTAACAAGTTTTTGTCCCGTTGGAAGAGGAACAAGATCCCATGTATCATTTGCCGATAATGAACAACATTCTTCATTCATAGTTGTGTCCCTATCTGGATGCCCTAAAGCTTCTGCAAAGGTGTTAGGATCATAATTCGCTGAAGCATGAGCCAGTAAAGAAGAGGCTCCATCGAACTAAGAATGTGTACGTCATTGATCTGTAGGATCACCTGCAAGAGCACCCGCTGCATCCCGAGTAGCACGGACCCACTTTGGAAGCTGAGGAGCTGAAGGAGGATCCTGAAAAGGTGGGGGGGGATTGTCATCCTCGTTGTCATCATCTAAAGAAGAAATATTTTCAGAAGTAGAAGGGATAGAGAGAGGTGGCACATCCGTCAAACTAAGCTCGAAGGCCGATATATTTTCAGCAAACTTTACATCTCTTCTAATGATAACATTTATGGACTTAAGTGGAATAAGTCTATATCATTTGACATCTTCAGAATATCCAACAGAAATACATTTTTCACTCTTAGGTTCTAAAGCTTTTTGTTTCACATCTGGAATATGGACCCATGCTTCACTTCCAAAAACACGAAAGTGACTTACATCTGGTTTAATTGAGCTCCATGCTTCTTCTAGAGTGATATTATTTAAAACCTTAGTAGGAGTGCGATTTACTATGTAATTTGCATAGTTAATTGCTTCTGCCCAAAAATTAAGACTAAGTCCTTTAAATTGAAGCATACAATTAGCCATTTCCTTTAAGGTGTGTGTTATGAAACCAGCTCACAAAAAGATAGAAAAGATAGATAAACGCCTT
>APFE031665866.1:16778-85752 GCA_000404065.3 Pinus taeda
ACAGATAGAAGGTTGCAGGATAAGGTTGGAACACATAATACATCCCTAAATTGACCATTGTCTATATGAACAGTTTTAGTCCCTACAACACTAAGAGATCTATCATCACCAACATATATATTTTTGGTGTTACAATCATTTAAAGAAGAAAACATGGCTTTGTTTTTGGCCATGTGATAAAAAGCTCCAGAATCAATGAGCCACTCATGAGAACGAGAAAAAGAAGATACATTTAGGGCATAACCAGACCGAGATGCTTGACAACCACATGCAGAAAGTGGTATTCCTGAAGATGAAGTTGAAGTTGAAGAGTGTTCCAAATGGATGTGATGTTTCTTCGTTGTTGATTCAAGGCTTCTACCTTCTTAAAGCATTTAGATTCTAAGTGGTCATCTCGATTGCAAAAGTTGCAATGTCTACCATTCTTCTTCCCTTTGTTTTTATTTGCCTTATCATTTTGTTGAATTGTTTTTTCATTTTGAGACTGAAATTGCTTAGGACCCTTGTTTGGTTTAGGACCATTCCTTACTGCTTTTTAGGATTCTTTGAATTTGGTTGTTGTTGGGTTCCTAAGGCTTTCTTAGAAGAGTTTCCAAGATTAAGAAGTCCAAGATGTAAGAGTTTTTCTTGTTCTCTTATTAAAGAATCTCAAAAGGCATCAAAAGAGAGGGACTTCTAGTCTTGTCCTTAAGAAATAATGGCTTCTCTAGTAGAATGGAAGGTGGAAACGAACACAGAGTAGACTAGTCCCAACTTAGTAAGAATGGAATAGATAAGGCTACCATCTTCTTTCCTAACCTTAACACCTTCCAAGAGAAGTCCAAAGGTCTTAAACTTGGACAAAAAATCTTCAATGGAAGAAAAATTATTGGGGTCCAACGTAAGCAACTCATTTTCCGAGTTGATGGGCTCTAATTTCATTTTTTATTCCAAAAACTTTAGTGAGTTGTTTCATTGCTTTATTGGAGGTATCAAGTTCTGCGATATGGAATCTATGGTCTGGAGAAATAGACATCCCTATTAATCCACATGCTTGATCTTACCTATTTTCCCATTTGACTGGCTTATCTTCATCTTTAGGTTTAGTTTCTTGATATGAGGCTATTTTGTAAAGACCTTTACTTCTAAGTAAATCTACAATGTGGACCACCATTGGAAATAGTTGGTGCTATCAAGAATAACTTGGCATGGACTTTCCATTTTAACAGAAACTGAAACTCTAAATGCTGAAACTAAGTGTTCCAATGGAAAGATCTCGAAAAATTTGGCCAATTAAAAAAAAACGGCTCTGAAAACGACTTTCGGATGAAGAAGTTATGGCTTTTTGAAGAAAAGTTGTTGAAGATGCCGACGAAGTGCACGAATGTGGGGAACTGAATGATAATGTTATATTTAAAAAAAAAATCCTCCCTTCCCCCTCTCCCCTAGCCTTTCCAAACTTAATCTAACTAGCTCACTTTAAAAAAAAAAAAATTATGTGACCCACTTTTATAAATAAGTGAAAGTCACTTTTATAATGGTACTTTATGAGCTACTCACTAAATTGTAACTTAAATAAAAGATAAAGAGACTTTAGAATTATAAGTGACTCACATTTTATAATGGGTGAGAACACTTTTATATAAAGTAACTTTAAAACATAAGTTACATGTGCTTTTTGAAAAAATAATTCAACAAAAAGAAAGACTCGAACCCATGACCTCTATTCTCATAAAGTAACTTTGGACCAAGTGAGCTAGTTTAAAAGGTTAGTAATTTTTGGAAAAGAGGAAGCGGGGGATTTTTTTTTTTTTAGTCATTGAAGCTTTGGGGTGTGTGCTTACTTGAAAAAACCTTTTTTGCCTACAAAACAAAAAACCACACAACCCAACACGAACATGAAAAAACCAAACCTTATCGCTTGAAGTTAGCTTTTGCTGGAAACTAAATATTTTTCTCCATGTTTCTGATTTTCCGAGATCACACTAAGGCGCGACAGAAAAGAGCATACGCATGAGAAAAATTCTTCCTTTCTGTTTCTGATTTGCACAGATCGCACAGAGTCGTGGGGCAAAGAGAATACGCAGCAATGAAAGGTATAGATCCGGTAATAAAAAACAGAGAGCTAAATAAACCAAAATAAACAAAGAGATGAATAACTAAAACTACAAATAAACACTGTATACCTCCATATCTTAAAAATGATGTAGCTAGGGCTACCAAAAACCTTTTCGCATGAAACGAAAGGGGTTCCTTGCTGGAACAGATGCTCCTAACACAATAGAGCGGTCCTTTTGACCCGAAAGCAGTCAGAAACAGTAGATCTAGGAAACGACAGTCGGATGCAGTTGTATCGACTTCGGATTTGGATCACCAACGAATGCGTCCCTCAAATAGCTCTGATACCATGTAGGAATTTACAGGGTCAGTTCCTCAGATAGAACACCAAAGGGCACTGCTCACAAACAAATCACAGATCAATACACCAGTATTTTTGACGTGGTTAAAACCCTCAAAGAGGGAAAGAGTCCAGCCAACGCGGCCACTTCAGGCAATTTATTAATAAAATAAAGAAAATTTACATAAGCTTCTCTCATGAACAGTCACCTTACAAATGACCCTCCATGCTCTTTAAATAGAGATCATGGACCAATCGGGTGTTAAGCCACGGATCAAGTGTTGGTAATACCGAGGAGAGAATGAACCGTCAGATCACTTAATGTCTAGAACATATCGTGACTGTCAGATTCTAAGATACAAAAGTATATAGTAAAGAAACACACTTTACCTAACTCTACACTAGACCAAGTTATACTTAACTATTTCCTATGTGTCGGAATATCCTAACACCTCGAAATAGCAATAATCAATAAAGTGTATGAGCTAAACTCCAGGAATACAGCATCTAAAAATAGCAAGATCTTCTCCAAAATGGGGTACATTCACCTAAGACAAAAATAACATGAGTGATGACTGGAAAACATGCAAGGGAAGGATCCTCATGAAATATGGCTTGGCTCCAAGAACAGAAAACATTTCTAAGTATAGAATTTCTCGCAGTAGAAGCCAACAATGATATGAAATGGAACTGAAGCCTGAAATAGAATGTCATGCTCATCTAGGGTGCACTCTCCATAAATAGAAATATCGAAGGCCAATAGGAATTTTGAAGAAGCATCCTCACATCATGCACCTAAGGTCTGAGCTAACTCCATGAAAGGTGGAACATTCTAGGCCACTGCACCTGAGATCTCCAAAAATAATATATGCATCTCCAGTGGGGCTCACCAAGAACCTCCTAGAATGTTCCAAAATGATCCAGGCCTAGTAATATCGAACAAAAAGGGAATAACGAAACCCTAGGTTTCAAAACCCTAGCTATCACTTTTGTGAGGGAGCAAAGTCAATTGGGAGAGCTAATTTAAAGATCCACCAATGGGATTGCCATTCACGTTCTCTAAGTGAGTAATGCATGCAATATTATCATCTAGAATCCATACAATGATTTTCAACAATAACTAGCACAATAGAAACCCTAAATAATTAACCATTCCATACATTAGACACAAAAATAAAACATTTATCAAATCCTAGGTACAGTTACAAGATAGAATTAATGAACAAGCCTTTGTTGCTCCAAAATGACACCTCCAAGACCAAAGAAATAGCTCTAATAGCAAAATTCACCATAGATTCACATCTCCACAAGATACAAGCTAGGCCAAAATTATCTAAGAGGACCGAAAATAGTTACAAGAAATGATGAACAATGAAATATATCTATCCTCTACTTGTATGAGGACTAGGAGTAGCAATTATGCCTAACAAAACCCCTAAAACAGGTTTGATGCTAAAATGTGCTTGGGTTATAAGCCTACCCATTAGCTTTATCAAAATATGCCTAAATTTGGCCACACGTGTGAGTTGTAGCTTCCATAATGTTGGCATCATCCTTCATAGGTGTTCCAAATGCCATGTCCAAGGGTGATGAGGTATCCAAGAAGGTGTAGAAGCCTGGTACACCCAAAAATTGAGGGTTGGCCCTCAAATTTACCTCACAATCTCATGTGGGGACCCAAGATCCAGCTGGCGTAACACAAAGTGGTCTCCATGGGTCTCCAACTACTAATTTAGGCCTCCTTCCCTCTAGTGTTAGAGCTTCCTGCAACAAGCCCTCCCAGTCTCTCAGTGTGAGACCATCCTCATCAGGGCTCTAAAGCAGCTCCTGATCATCAAGTTGTGTCAAGGCCAACCTAGGAGCATGTCAGGTTCAATGGTGTCATCCTAACGAATCCTCAAATCTGGATCACAATCAACCAACATCCTGTCTTGGAGGTGCTCTGGGACATGTGTCATCTAATAATGCTACTAGGGGGGGCTAGACTCTCAATGCTTTAGTTCTTTGGGCCAATGTACTCCTTTGAAGGGCTTGGGTACTACATGTGGAGTGGGTGCCCAAGGCTAAGGCTGTCAAACCACCTAATAAGAATAACATGAATTCTAGTGAAAGCAACCAATCATTAGGGACCAAGATCAATAATGCATCTAAGTGGACCAAACCTGAATTTCAAGAGCAATTTAATACTTCAAATAAGGATCCCTTTCCAAAATCAGGACCATGATCTCGCAAAGGTGTTTTCTCCCTAGGTTGGCGTGGCTAAAGGTCAACCCTATTAGGTGTTTCCAACCCCCAAGGGGAAGTAACAATTCCTTGATCCACCCTTCAATTGATAGGTGTTAGTGAATAATAATGTGGTAATGGGTGAGAGAATACTTGATGGTAAGTGCCATGGCCAAAGGGATCAGTTTATGGGGTGCTCACATCCTGAGTGTACAGATGTGAGGAAGGAGCATTTGTGGATGCAAGAGTTACTAGCTTGGCCTTGGTTTTTCCACCCCTCTTGTGTGTCTTTTACTTCTTGATTATTCCTCATATTACTGCTTATAGCTCAAGGGCTAGAGCTTGCTTCGTATGATGTAGCATTTTTATTACCCCTTTAGGATGAGTCAATTTTTCGCTCATCGAGGTGGGGAGTTGGGACATGCAAAGGCTCCTTTTTATGTAATGGAGCATCATGTGCTCAACAAGAACCGGATGATGGCTATATGAGGTAGGTAAAGCTCATGCTAGGCTTTTGCCCACGTGCTACTTCTTATGTCCTGACCATCTTTTGCATTTTGATTTTTCTTTCTTTGGTTTGTTGTCATCGTGATATGCTCTTTCTTTCTCTTTTAGCTGCATCAACCTTCCAAGGCAAAGTTTCTAGACCCTCCTCAAGGTATGTGAACATATGAGTGCCAAATCCCCAAAAACCAATGACAAGTTGTACCCGAAGAATGGAGGTGACATATGGGCTTGTACTATGGCATGGAAGATGTTATGACACTAAGAAGATGGAACACGCTATCTCAATCATGGCTTCCCAAGTAGTACCCCTCCTATAACCCAAAGGGCCTTAAAGGAGGTCCCACTAGACTAGGGTCAAAGATTAACCCACCTAGTAAGGTGAGAGAACAAGAATGTAGTCAAGGTCTATCAATCTTCTAGATCACCCCATAATCCATACTAAATGCCCAAAAACAAACAAGCATAAGCACCCAATTGCAAAATGATAAAAGTAACCTTTGAATGGCAACCCACCTTCGTCCAAGTACTAATGTTGAATGGGTGAGAAGCACATGGTTGATACAAGTGGCAGAGGCACATGGCATATTATCATGTAATAGTGGCTAGCAAGGGGTTTTTGGTTGTCTGTTTGCTTGGTTAGCTGTCAAATGTAGGACAGAAAAATTCTCCTATGGGGTTACCCATTTTGGTGAGTAACAGGCTTAACACCTGACAAGTTGATGATCTCTATTTAAGTAGTGTTGAAATTTGGGTAGCTCAGAAGATATTTCCAAGTGGAGAAAACCCATCAAAAGTAAGTTTGTTGCGCAATTTACACAAATTTAGGGTTTTGGACCCAAAGTTGTGGGTTTGGGACCTAAGAAATTAGTTTTATATTCTAATTATTTGTTAATTGATTGGGTGGGAAAAACCCTAAAAGACCAAAGGTTCCCCAAATAACCTAAAGGAAAACTATAAATAGGAGGTCAAAGGAAAGGCCTAGACACCTAAGTGGAGGACATTCACTTGCGGAGAGAGGGAGACTAAAGGACCTAGCCATAGAACTGCCTAAGAGGAGTTGCAGTAGCAAGAAGGAAGTTGCGTTTGAAGTGTGTTTTCTGTTCGAAGAGGCCGAGTTGAGGATTTGAGCAACAGCAGGTGAGTCAAGGTCTATGGAGGAGTATTTTGGGTGGGTCGAGGCTGGTAAAGGAATGGTTAAGGCCACATACAAGGGAGGCAAGTTTATCTATGAGGGCCACAACCTGTCTAGGGTTGGTTGCACATTGCCTTGGCTCTAGAAGCAAGGCCACAAGCTTAACAGAAGGCCTGATTAGGGCCTCAAAGACTGCACACAGGTCATACGGAGGGTTAATAGGCTCCTTGAAGGTGAGCAAAGTTAGGACATAAGTGTTCTAGAAACTCAGTGGTGCTAGTATGTGAGGTCACAGATGATTAAGGGCAGTAGAGGTCTAGACAAGTAGTTTCCTGTGTCTGTTAGGTTTGGACAAAGACCTTGAAAAAATAGGTCGAGAGCCTCTTGGTTGGAGGAAAGGGTGACTGAGGTCTGGACAGGGGCTGCTAAGATCAAGGAAGAAGGTAGAAATTGGTAGAAAAGGAGTTGAAGATTGTACCTAGGGCTACCAGGTGTAGAATTTTTATCCATTGCAGCCACTGGAGATTATTCTTCTAACTAGGAAAATAATTCTGCAGCTTATTTACTACGGCAAAATATCGAATAAAATTGCAGCTGCAATTTTCACCATAAAAATACTGCGGAAAATAAAATACTGGAAACTGAGAAATTCAAGCACACGCAAAATAAAATTGACACAGTTATTTTTGGACAATTGTCCCCGGAAAAACCCAACTTGGGAAATCCGGTAAAGCAGATGGGGGTTTTATTATTAATGTTCAGCAGCAATTTTGAGTACAGTAATTTAGATGCCCCGCTGGCAATCTAATTTGAAGAAAACACTGGCAAAAAAATGTTGTGAGATTTCTCTCACCCCACAGCTATTTTCTGCCTCCGAAATAGTTTCCTCAACCTCTGCATTGAGATGCCTGCGTCAGCCTCTACGCAGTCCCTACGCTGGCCCTCTGAAGATTTCGGCCTTCCTTCCTTCAACTCTTCCGGGAACTGAAAACTTTCTCCCAAAATGTTGTTGCTCTCCTCTTTCACCTGCTACTCACCTCCAGCTCTATCTTCTCTGCTGAGCTACTACCACTGAGAAAATTGCACTGCTTGGGCAATTGAGTATCTGCACCAAATGATTTGCATCACCATATCGACTTCTTTTATAATCCACTGTTGGAGCACCAACGGCCAAGATTAAAACTTAATCAATGGCTAGGATCATTTCAGGGTCGATTCGTGTGAGTTTCTAGATGATTCACACCTTATCTCAATTAATATGGATTAGTTAACCATATTCCCCAAATTTAGACTTAGGAAATATTTAAAAATCGATTAATAATCTAATTGAGACACTTCTAAGCGGAATTTCCAAAAACGATTTCTAGGTTTTGGAGATCTCATGTATTCTAGCCTCTCCACAAAATTTAGTGGCTAGAACACATCCGATGCTACAAAAACTAGCACTCCCTCTTAGTGAGGAATGTGTTCTAGCGTTGTTGCTTCCTGTAGCAACACTCTGTCCCTACATCATCTCCTGATATGTTGTTGATGTCTGGCTGTTGCTGCCCACCAACTACTACGCAACTCTAATATACGCTGCATTTGTGCTACTGCTGACTCTACCATATTGCTGCCAACACTGCATCTACACTGCAACTCCCTCTCATCTGTTGTTGTTGCAACTGCAACATCCAAAATAGCTTTTCCCTACGACTGAAATGGGTTCTCCAACATACCCATCTGTTCTCTGAAATAGACGAATTCAGCTCTCCCTAGAGCTTTCGTGAGTATATCTACAACCTGCTCTTCTGTGGGAACATACTATAGTTGGACTGCTCCTTGTTGTACACAATCTCTGATGAAGTGACACTCACCTGCTGTTGTTGCAACTGCAACATCCAAAATAGCCTGTCCCTATGACTGAAACAGGTTCTCCAGCATACTCATCTGTTCTCTGAAATAGACGAATTTAGCTCTCCCTAGAGCCTTCGTGAGTATATCTACAACCTGCTCTTCAGTGGGAACATACTGTAGTTGGACTGCTCCTCGTTGTACACAATCTTTGATGAAGTGACACCGAATATCGATGTGCTTCGACCTGTCATGAAACACTGGATTCTCATAGAGCATTATGCAACTCTAATTATCACAATAGACATTGGTTGCCTCCATCCTCTGCCTCAACAAGCTTACTAATAGCTTCTCACATAGCAATGTTGGCTGCCATATACTCTACTTCTGCAAATCTCGATGCTACTGACTTCTGCTTCTTGCTACACCAAGAAAGCATTCACGATACAACACTGAAGCAATACCCGGAGGTACTTTTCCTATCCATTGAGCTGTCTGCCCAATCTGCATCTGTGTACCCACAAAGTCTGACATCATCCTCTCGAGTATATTTCAACCCATATTCGACTGTGCCGTGAATGTACCTTAGAATATGCCTTGCTGCTGCCCAATGTACCCTTTTCGATTCCACTATGAACTGACTAAGGGTATTGACTGTGAAGCCAATATTTGGCCTAGTGTTGACCAAATACATGAGAGACCCAATGAGTTGTCTATACAAGGTGGGGTCAACATCCTTGTCATCTGATGCATCTATCTTCTTCCAGTTGGTAATCATGGGTGTAGACATGGGTCTACAATCCTGCATTCTGAACCTCTTCATAATATTTATAGCATATCTCCCTTGCGCAAGGAAGATCTCCCATTCTTATGCCACACCTCCAAACCTAGGAAATAGTGCTTCAACCCCAAATCCTCCATGTCAAATTATGTTGCCACGTTCCTCTTGCAATCCTCTATGAGCCCTGGTGATCCTATCAAGAATAGATAATCTACATACAAAACTAGAATGAGGGGCTCATCCTCTACCATAAAATAGTAAAGGTTGGGATTTGCATCACTCTTGACGAACCCCATCTGCTGCAAGTAGGTGTCAATTCTACCATACCATGTCCTCGAAGCCTGCTTGAGCTTGTATAGAGCCTATAGACTTCCCTTTAACTTCCTTTCTCGGTTTATCTCCTCGCTGATTACAGAGCTTGAATGAAACGTTGTACGAGGAGTGGACAGCCTCTATAAATAGAGGTTTGTCCCTCCTTTTCAGACCGACTTAACTGTTCATTAGGCCAACTTGACTGTTTCATCACAATTCATCTTTTATTCAATATTTCGCTGCTTGGAGACTTCATTCAAGCTAGGAGAGGATTTAACTTGACTTGGAGGTGTTCCCATGACCTTGTACATTGACATACATGATGTAACATGCCCTCAAAGGGTCTCATCATAATTACATTTTGACTGACTCTCTAGAAGCACTTTAAAATGTGCTTGACCTATTTTCAATGAGCAAGAAACTCATTGACAAATAATTTCTCTTTTCTTGAATACATACAAATATCAAAATTACATTTATGAAGACCTAGCCTAGTTACATTTTCTTCAACAAGATGTAGTACAGATGCAGTGTTGATAGTGGAAGTGTCAGCAACAGTATAGTTACAGTAGCAGCGCAGTAGTTGGTGGACACCATGTCAAACATCAACAGTGCAAAGGATGATGCTTCAGAGTCATAGCAGTATGTAGCAGCAATAAATTGCTAGAGCACATTCCTCGCTAAGAGGAAGTGTTGATTTGAGGTAGCATTGGATGTGCTCTAGGACTCAAATTTTGCAGGGAGGCTTGGGCACATGTATTCCAAAGAACCCAGAAGGCGTTTTGGGAAATTCCACCCAGAAACGATTTTATTAAAATATTAATTCCTAAATCTAAACTTGGGAAAATTAAAATATTAATGGGTATTAATCTAATTGTGGGTGTAACTTCTAGAAGAAGATGGAGATCAAACCAAAATGATCTAAGCCTTTGATTAGGAGTTAATCTAGGTCGTTGGTTGTCCAACAGAAAGATATAAGAAGGGGCTTGAGGGTCATTTGGAAGACACACTGAGAGATTAAGAGATCGAATTTCTGAAATGAGAAGTGCTCAGGAGGAAATTTTGATCAAATAGATTTCTTGCAGTTTAGGGGCAGGGATAGTTGGGTTGGAGTATCTTCTCCGGAACCCCGAATACTCAATGAAGAGGCAAAAAAGCACCAGTGGAGGCAGCGCAAACCCAGGAAGGACTGACGTTGAGCCAAGATGTTGATTTGGGGTAGCTTCGGATGTGCTCTAGCTATGAAAATTGGTGGAGAGGCTAAAGCACATGAGACCTCCAAGACCCAAAAACAGTTTGGGCAGATTCTACCCGATTAAGGAGATATTAAAATAATTAATATTTTTAATGGAGTTCCTAAGTCTAAACTTAGGAATTATAAAATATTAATGGATATTAATATAAAACTGGGTTAAAAGGTTCTAAATGAATAAAATATTAATGGGTATTAATATAAAACTGGGTTAGAAGGTTCTAAATGACATGGATCAAGCCAAATCTAATCTTAGCCGTTGATTAGAGATGTAATCTCCGTCGTTGAAGGACCAATAGGAAAAGTATAAGAGGAGGCTTGAGGGTCTGTTGGAAAATACACCAGAGTGATCAGTCATTCGATTTTCTAGGGTGGGATTTGCTAAGAGAAATCGAATCAGTGATCAGAGTTGCAGCGAGGGGCAGTGAATACAAGGCAGAGAGGCAGAGATAGTGTTGGAAGACCAACGCAGAGGCAGAGAGGCAGACGCAAAGCCAGAGGGAGCCACGTAGAGGCTAGCAAGGACTGCACAGAGGCTAGAAGGGCCTGCGTCATCCACGCAGAGGTTGCAGGAGTAACGCGGAGAGCTAGAGAGGCTGCGCAGAGCCTCAGATGGCTAACGCAAAGAGTTTCAGGCTGATGCAGAGCCTCAAATTGTGTTGGAGAGGGTTTCGAGGGGCAAACTTTCTAAATATCTGCTTCCGAATAGAGAGGTATTAATGCCGAATTATTTTCTCTGTCAAGTGAGCCAGTTTGGCACCCAGTTGTACATAGAAAGATTGCATAATAATATAACCCTCAGACTTGTTGCATCGGTTTTCCTGCATTGGGTTTTTCCAGGGACGATTGTCCAAAAATAACGGTGTCACTTGTGTGTTTGTCTATTTCTTTCAATTGTTGATCAATAGATGGTTGAGACTATGTTGTGTTTATTTCAGTGTTTATATAAATAAATAGCTTGTTAGTAATTAAAAAAGTAGGAGAAATAAACCTGAGAATACAGATAAAATTTCTAACGGGTGATACTTAGAAATTTCAACATGGTATCAGAGTGTTGCAGATCGCAGGAGAGCTGAAGGCACCAGCTGAATCAAAGAATTTGCAGCAGAAACAGTTGTCCCGAGTGACAAAAGTTGTTCCTAGAGAGAGTAGCAGAAAAGGGTTAACGCAAAGGGAATGCATCATTAGTTCGAGCCAGAGAGAGGCTAGTGCGGCTACTAAGGAGGGCAGAAGAAGCTCACGAAGAGCCACACAAAGACCAGGAGGGTTGACGCAACTGGCTAGTAAAGCAATTCAGCCAATGTCGGGATTGCGCAGAGCCTAGAGGCTCAGTCCTTCAATTGTTGGGGCATAGGAAGCTGTGGGCAGATTGCGGGGAGTGAAGCTGGTGGGGTGTTGTCGCTACCGATACAAAACAGTACCTAACGAGGCAAAACCAAGGTAAAGGGAGTCGCTACCGAAGCGGATTTCTAGCCATGAAATCCAGAACAGTGTTGCAGGTGCATAGGAGATTGGAGAGGTGCAACTCGATGATTGGCAGGCGGATTTCCAAGAGGGAAATCGAGACTCAGAGGGAGTCTAGCAAAGAACTTCCAGAAGGGAAGTAGCAACTCAAAAGGAGTCAAAGAGAGAACTTCCAGAGGGAAGTAGAGACTCGGAGGAGTCAAAAGGAAGAGCAGAGAGATGGCCATGAGTGGACTGAGGGATCAAGACAGGCTAGACGGGGCATCCAACTTTGTCGTCTGGAAGGCCAAGTTCCTGTCCATTCTAGATAGACATCGCATCAAGGCCTTTGCCTTGAGAATCGTGGTTATCCCAGTTGACCCAGCTAACAATGAAAAGTATGAGGAAGCAATGGCCAAGGCGAAATGCATAATCCTTGATGGGGTCAAGGATCATGTGGTCCAGCATATTGCCGAGAAGGAGACAGCAAAGGAAATGTGGGACACCTTGAAGACATTGTATTAGCACACTTCAGTGGAGAGGAAGATGTTACTAGAGAATTAGCTGTGGTCATACTAGATGCAGAAGGGGGAGCAAATAGATCACTTCCTCGACAGGTTCAAGGAGATCCAGGACCAAATGACTTCCATAGGGGCCACGCCGGATCAGGAGTTGATGGTGAGGACCGCCCTAAATACAATCTCCGAGGAGTGGGACACATTCGTCCAGAGCATTCTGGGTAGAACAAATCTTCTAGATTGGGAAGAATTGTGGGCAGCTCTTCGCCAAGAAGAGATCAAACGGCTGACCAAGACGGGAATTAGCAGCGAAGGAGTCTGGGTCAAGAAGGAAGAGGAAGAGGATGCAGCTTTGGCATCTGCGGGGAGGCAGAGAAAAGGAAGAAAAAGGACCTCTCCAAGATTAAGTGCTTCAACTATGGGGAACTGCGACATTATGCGAACCAGTGTCCAAGGAAGAAGAATAAGGGAGAGGCACCAAGGCAGCACCAACGAAGGAGGAAAAGGAGGTAGAGGAGGATGACGATTGTGCCATGAGTGCTCATGTACCTCTAGAGAAGAGGTGGGGATACATCGCGCTGTAGTCAGGAAGACTACAGGCGATGAGGGGCAAGATCCTTGAGGTACCCAAACTCTTGGATTATACCTAGCTACGAGAGCCCCAAAGTAAGAGTAGCAGGATGGCAGATGTCAATAGAAACGGATGCGGATGAAGCGGCAGAGAGTGCTAGAAGTGCAGAAGTCCCATGTAGCGTAGAGAGGGTTTCAGCAGTGCGAGAGGCATGGAGTTGTTGCAGCAGCACAGAGGTAGTAGAGGGAACACAGTATAGTGGCAAAGAGAGCTTTGGCATCGAGAGTGTTTCTAGCCTAATAGGGATGTCAATAGTTGGGTGGATCAGTTACTTACTTCTCAGCAACTGATTTGTTGTGCGGTAGTAGTAAGCAGTAGCATGATGCAACTTGATGAGAGGAGGTTGCAATGCAGATGCAGTGTTGGGAAAAAGGACCAGCAGCAACACGGATGCAGAGGGAGTTGTCGTATAGATGCAGCAGTGGCAGTGGCATATCCATGGGCAGGAATATAGGATGCAGCAATGTAGAGGATGTTGAGCGGGGAGGCCTAGCATCAGCACAGGTACCGATATTGTATAATCAAAGTGATGCTCAATGTGGAGTATTACTAGAGCACAATCCTCTCTAAGAAGGAGTGTTGATTTGAGGTAGCATCGAATGTGCTCTAACCATGAAAATTGGTGGAGAGGCTAAAACACATGAGATCTCCAAGACCCGGAAATGGTTTGGGAAAATTCTACCCGATTAAGGAGATATTAAAATAATTAATATTTTTAATGGAGTTCCTAAAGTCTAAACTGAGGAAAAATAAAATATTAATGGGTATTAATATAAAACTGGGTTAGAAGGTTCTAAATGACATGGATCAAGCCAAATCTAATCATAGTCGTTGGTTAGAGATGTAATCTCGACCGTTGAAGGACCAACAGGAAAAGTATAAGAGGACGCTTGAGGGTCAGTTAGAGAATACACCAGAGTGATCAGTCATTCGATTTTCTAGAGCAAGGTTTGCTAAGAGAAATCGAATCAGTGATCAAAGTTGCAGCGAGGGGCAGTGAGCACGAGGGAGAGAGGCAGAGATAGTCCCAGAAGACTAGCGCAGAGGCAGAGAGGCAGAGAGGCAGAGATAGTCCCAGAAGACTAGCGCAGAGGCAGAGAGGCAGACGCAGATCCAGAGGGAGCCATGCAGAGGCTAGCAGGGACTGCGCAGAGGCTAGAAGGGCATACGTCATCCACGCAGAGGCTGCAGGAGTAACGCAAAGAGACAGAGAGGCTGCACAGAGCCTCAGAGGGCTAACGCAGAGGGTTTCAGGTTGATGCAGAGGCCAGGAGGGCTGACGCAGACGGTTTCAGGCTAACGCAAAGGCCAGAAGGGCTGACGCAGAGGGTTTCAGGCTGACACAGAGGCCAGGAGGGCTGACACAAAGCCTCAACTTGTGCTGGAGAGGGTTTCGCGGGGCAGACTTTCCAAATATCTGCTTCTGAAGAGAGAGCTATTATTGTTGGATTATTTTCTCTGTCAGGTGAGCCAGTTTGGCACCCAGTTGTACTCAGAAAGACTGCATAATAATATAACCCTCAGAATTGTTGCACCGGTTTTCCAACATTGCGTTTTTCCGAGGGAGAATGTCCAAAAATAACGATGCACTTGTGTGTTTATCTATTTCTTTTAGCTGTTGATTTGTAGATGGTTGAAACTGTATTGTGTTTATTTCAGTGTTTATATGAATAGATAGCTTGTTAGTAATTAAACAAGTAGGAGAAATAAACCAGAGAATACAGATAAAATTTCTAACGGGTAATACTTAGAAATTTCAACACAGGAGGGCCCAAGCAGTGCTTGACACAGAGCCAGAAGAGCCAGCGTAGAGGCAGAGTTGTCTTCCAGCAGAAGTCTGAAATTTGCTAGGGCACTGCCGGATCAGCCGGGAGGGTTCACATCAGAGCTTCAGAAGGCAAGGAGACCCAGCGCAGAGCTGACGTAGAGCCTCAAAGAGTTCCACGCAAGCCCATGCAGTTACTGCGAAGGGGCAGCGTAGCTGTAGCCGGAGACAGTCAGTTCAACTATTGGATCAGTCGGGTTTTGCCAAGTGGATTGAGGTAATCTCACTAAGTTTTCTGCCAGTGTCTTTTTCTCTATAACTAGATTGCCGGAAGGGCATCCAGAGTTGTTTTCAGAACCATTGTTGCACCAGTTTTCCCGCATTGGTTTTTTGTTGGGGACATTTGTCCAAAAATAACGGTGTCTATTGTGTTGGATTTTCCTTCTTGCTCAGTCTTTTGTTTCCGCATAATATTTAATTAACTGAAGGTTGCAGTGTATATGTTTCGATATTTACCGTAGGAAACTGCAAATAATTTGGTTGATTAATTTAACAAATAGAATAAACATTATCAGTTGTTGCAGTAAGGGTTTCGGGTTTAGGAATTTTCACAATACCTTCCTCACTAAGAGGGAGTGTTGAAATTTGGGTAGCTTGGAATGTATTTCCAAGTGGAGAAAACCCATCAAAAGTGAGTTTGTTGGGCAATTTACCCAAAGTTGGGGTTTTGGGCCCAAAGTGATGGGTTTGGTACCTAAGTAATTAATTTTATATTCTAATTATTTGTTAAATGGTGGAGTGGGAAAAAACCTAAATGACCAAGGGTTCCCCAAAAAACCTAAAGGAAAACTATAAATAGGAGGCCAAAGGAAAGGCCTAGACACACAAGTGGAGAAAGACTTTCACTTGTGGAGAGAGGGAGACTAGAGGACCTAGCCATAGATATGCCTTAGAGGAACCGCAATAGCAAGAAGGAAGTCAAGTTTGAAGTGTGTTTTCTATTCAAAGAGGCTGAGTTGACAATCTGACTAGTAGCAAGTGAGTCGAGGTTTGTGGAGGAGTATTTTGGGTGGGTCAAGTTTGGTCAAGGCCTGGTTAAGGCCATGTCCAAGGGAGGAATGGTTGTCTATGAGGTCCACAACCTACCTAGGGTTGGTTGCAGGATGACTCAGCCCTAGAAGCAAGACCGCACACTAACCAAAAGCCCTAGTTAGGGCCCCAAAGACTGCAAATAGGTCAGACAGAGGGTTAATATGGCTCCTTGAAGGTAAGTCAAGTTAGGACAGAAGTGTAGCATCAACTCAATGGTGCTAGTATGTGAGGCCGCAGATGATTAATGGCAACAAAGGTCTAGACAAGTAGTTTTATGGGTTTGTTAGGGTTGGACAAAGACCCTAAAAGAGCAGGTTGAGAGCCTCATGATTGGAGGAAACAGTGACTTTAGTCTAGACAAGAGTGGCCGAGATCAAGGAAGAAGGAAAAAGCTAGTAGAAAAGGAGCTAAAGATTGTACCTAGGGTTGCCCAGTGGGCATCAAAGGTTGGACAAAAAGTTAAGGAGGTCAGCCAAGATGATCTGAAGTGACCGAAGTTGTTTTAAGGCTACGCCGTTAACAGAGGAGGTTGAGAAGCCTCGGCCTTCTGACCAGAAAGCTTAGGCGCCTCAGGATGATGTGTAAGTAACAGAATGATTGAAAGGACGATTACTAAGTGAGTGGGATAAAGAGATAAGCCCATATATGAGGAGTTGATCTTGAAGTCTTCCAAGAGGGCAGTAATATTGACAGCGATCTAAAGGGAGTTGATCATTATGTGAATTTTGGAGGCAAAAGACAACCAGAAGCAGTGGACAAAAGGATTGAAGGAGCTAACTACAAAGGACTGCAATCACCAAGTCAAGACTTGCCTTTGTATTTTATTGGGCAAATTGAGGATATGTAGGATCAGATCTCAAGCCCTAGATTTTGTATACTATGTATACTAGTTGTATCATAGTTTTTGAAGGGCCATGATCCCTGGTACAGGAGCCCTAATGTTTTCTTATTGATGGACTAATGGGAAACGAGATTTTGGGCTCATGAAACTTATGTACTTTTATCAAATTCACTGCTAATTTGTTTTGTTGTGCTAAGTTGCTAATTAAGGGCTTCTAGTGTGTTTATGTGCTAAGTTTAGTCATAGACCAGATTTAGGGCCTATCAAATTTTAACAAAGAGCATGGAGGATCATTTGTTGAAGATCAATTACAAGGAAAAGTCTTACGCATAAATTTTCCTTTCACATTAATATATGCCTCAAGTAGCCATGGTTGTTGAGATCATGGACCGTTTCACTCTTAGAGGATTTTAACTTTTAACCATGTAAAAGCACTAGTGTTATTATCTTGATCTGCTTTTGCAAGTGGTTACTTAAGGTGTTTGTCTTGTGTGGAATATCCTATTTTGTCGAACAAAATAACCCCCTAGAACGAGATGAAATGAAATGCAAAATGAGTACAAGAGCAACGGGAAAATGACAAAACATATGCCTACAAGTTATTCCAAGAAGGAAAACCTTGTAAATTGAAAAAGTCAATATAGAAACATAGTTTGGTTGGAAATACTATCTACAAACGAGAATGGACATGGGAGAGCGATGAAGGTAAGCGATTAGGGTTAGGGTTTTGGCACGGTTTGCCTCAGGCGGACCTAAGCCTTGGACAGGGTGCAGGGGCAGCCTGCAACCATCTGCACCAGATCAGGACTAGAGCGAGTTTGAGACGCTTGAAGGAAGGTGGACAGAACATAGGCGGGGCTGACAAAGAAATCACAGCTCTGGGTGGGGGGGAGAGATCCCCTCCTATAAAAATGTAGCAGCAGGCGAGACAAGCAGGAATGGAGCGAATGGAAGCACAGGGAAACGAAATAAGGACGCGCCGGTCATGGGGGCTCGATGGCAAGCGGGGTTGGGAATCAGATGCCTACCCAGAGCGATGAAAAAACCCAAGTTTGTAATCCCAAACAACAAACTTGAAGAGTACAGAGGATATATGAAAGATCATGCTTTGATTTGTAAGTTTGTGGGGACATGGTCGTCTGAAAAAGAACTGGCCAAATGGATACAACAAAGATGGAAGCCCAAGGAACATATTGACCTAAAATTAGGTGCAAAGGGCTTTTTCACGGTCATTTTTGCCAATCTAGAAGACAAGGAGAGGGTTTTTGAGGAGGGACCCTACTTCTTTAACAACGCAGGTCTCTTTATGAGGTACTAGGAAGAATGCTACAACCTAGACAAGGAAAAAATGCTAGCGGTACCAATATGGTCAGGTTGTTTGGACTCCCAATCAAGTTCTGGGATCCAGAGATTCTGAAGGGTATCGGGAACTCAATCGGAACATTTGTCAAAGTAGCCGAGACCACCAGGAGAGGAAGATATACGTCTTACGCCAGGATCTGCGTGTACATGAATATCACAAAACCGCTTCCGGACTATATTGTAGTGGAATACCACGATGAGGTATGGCAACAACCAGTGGACTATGAGCATATTCCATTCCGTTGCAGAAGATGCCATGAATACAGTCATCTCTTCAAATCATGCCCTTTGAATGCAACTGGAGCATCAGCAGGGAAGGGGGAGGAAGCGAGGAAGGAGGAAGCGGCAAGCAGGGAGGACGATGAGGATTTCACAGAAGTTCCTCACCGAAGAAAACCTCAAAAAGGAACGATTAATCTGAAACCACCTGCTAAGGTATTAACTCAGGAAAATCAGAACAAGTTCGGGGTATTACAAGAAGAAGAAATGGAAGTGGAAGGGGAGGACAATGACGAAGAACCAGTAGAACCTATAAAGGTAGACAAAGGGAAAAATAAAACGCAGACAAATCTGAAACTAGAGAAGGAAGGTGAGAGCACAGAAAACCCTCAAGACCAGACCCAAATGGAGATAGAGCCCCAGAAGGACAAAGGAAGTGAAGAAGAACAAGTCATGAAGAGGCTTCTACACGAATGGAGGCATCTGGATGAAAGATTCATTCCAGAAGACCAAAAGCAATTATACAAAGACATGTTCCAAAAATATAAGGAAAAAAGAGGGGCAGTCATAATAAACCAACCAGAACAATTAGGAACACAAGGAGGACAAAGCACAGATATGGGTAATGCAGGGAAGAGCAGAAGAAAAAGAGGAAGAAGACCTATGAGTGAGACCATCCAAATGGTTGGAGAAATGTTGGTAAACTCAGGAAGAGTCATACCTCTGTCAGAGGTATTCCAACAACCCCTCAAACTGTTAAAATGATAATTACAACATGGAATATTAGAGGGCTGAACAATAAGGGGAAACAGAGATATCTGAGAGAAATACTGAAGAGAGATAAGCCCAGTATAATGATAGTCCAAGAAACTAAGATTAGTGAACAGAAACTAAAAGAGATGATGAGCAAATTTAAGCCGCAATATGAGATAATAGGTCAGGATGCCATAGGCAGTGCAGGGGGCCTGGCAATTCTTTGGAAGCCAGAGGAGATTCAATTTGAAAATTGGGTAAGTGTGCCTCGAATTCTTTCGGGCCAATTCAAGAATATTGGATCATGGGAATGGGTCCTTCTCACCGAAGTATATGGTCCACATATACCGGGAGAGCGCAGGATCTTCCTTCAAAACTTGGGAAAAATCCGAAGCCTCTTCCCAAAAACTCCATGGATTGTAGGAGGAGACTTCAACATGATCACATCCCTAAGGGAAAAACAAGGAGGCCTCAAAAGACCATACTCGGATATGGAAGCCTTCGGAGATATGATAGCGGAACAAAGACTGGTCGACATACCTACAATAAATGGGATTCACACATGGAACAACAGAAGAGGAGGCATACACCAAATTGCCTCGAGGCTAGACAGATTCTTAATATCCGAACAGATAATAAATCGGGATATCTTCATTGAAGCAATGATTCTTCCAGGAATGGGTTCCGACCACTGGCCGATCAAACTGGAAATCGGCATCAAAGCTAGCCCCAAAAAATGCCCTTTCAGGTTTGAGGCCTTCTGGCTCAAAGACCAAAAGTTCATGACAAAAGTGGAAGAATGGTGGAAACAAAGCCTACAAAGGGGAAGAAACAAAATGCAGACCTTCCAATTAAAATTAAAGGAATTAAAAGAGAAAATAAAAAAATGGAACAAGGAGGAATTTGGGAACATATTCAAGGAACAGTAGCTTCTCGACCAGAAAATGAGGAAACTGCAACAAGAAATCATAACAGGCAGAAACGAGGAACTTGCTAGAGAGGAAGGGGTTTTAATAAGCTAAATTGAAGAAAGAAGGAAACATGAGGAGATTCTCTGGAAACAAAAATCAAGAGTGAATTGGTTAAGAGAAGGGGAGCGGAACACGAAGTTCTTCCATAAGGCCATGATTCAGCAGCGACAAAGAAATAGAATCTTTTCCATAAAAAACGAAGAAGGACTTCGCTTAACCCAGCATGAGGAAATGGAACAGACTCTAGTAGGTCACTTCAAAGACCTCCTTACAGAATCCCAAGAGGATAGAAGAGAAGCTATTGAGAGGATTTGTAATGAGATACCAAGCATGACCACCAGAGACCAACACCTAGCTCTTATGAGAACAGCGACACTGGAGGAAGTGGAAGAGATCGTGAAAGGGATGAAGAAGAATAAAGCTCCGGGACCAGACGGCTTCACAATGGAGTTCTACCAAGTGGGATGGAAATTCTTAGGGCAAGACATTCTGGATGTGGTGGAAGAATCTCAAAGAAATCAGAAGGTATGTCCAGGCCTAAACTCGACTCCCCTGTCTCTTATTCCTAAAACTGCTAAGTCTAAAAATCCCCAAGGTTTTAGACCCATTGCCCTTTGTAATGTAATATATAAAATTATTGCTACTCTTATGGCCAAAAGACTAAAGCCAATCCTCTCAAGCATTATCTCTCCGGAACAAACCGGGTTTGTGGAAGGTCAACAAATCCTGGATGGCTTGGTAGCATCACAAGAAGTAGTGCATTCTTTGAAATCCAAGAAGGACGCTGGAAGGATGATCAACTTGGATCTCTCTAAGGCTTACGATTGTCTGAATTGGGCATATCTTAAATCGGTACTAGCGGCCTTCGGTTTTTGCAATAGATGGATAGATTGGGTCTTTGATATGATCTCCACCCCAAATTTCTCCATTCTTCTGAACGGGATGCCAACTTCAACCTTCAATGCCTCAAGAGGACTGAGGCAGGGGGACCCCTTGTCCCCCTTCCTGTTAATCATTGCGGCGGAAGGGCTGGGAAGATATATCAAAAAAGAATTACGGGAGAGGAAAATCAAAGGGCTCCGGATATGGGGTAACAACCTGTCAATAGCACACCAACAATTCGTGGATGATATCATGTTGTTCTACGCAGTTTCTCTCAGAGAAGTAAAAAGAATAAAAGGGATCCTAGACCTCTTCATGGAAGCATCTAGTACTCAAATCAACAAGGAGAAATCATGCACATTCTTCTTCAACACTACCGGTAATGTCAAAACACATTTGACAAGATTATTGGGTTTTCGTTCGAGCGACTTACCCACAAAATATCTAGGCGCCCTGTTAGCCCTGAATCCTCTAAAGATGGTGAATTGGCAACAAACCACTGAGAAACTCACAAACAAACTGGCAAACTGGTCCTTCAGAACCCTGAATATAGCAGGAAGAGTAGTACTGGTCAAAGCGGTCTTACAAGCAATCCCAATCTACCAACTTTCAGCAACGACGGCCCCCAAAGGTGCATGCGCCAAAATGGTGGAGATCTTCAAAAAATTCCTCTGGGAGGACCGAAGCAACAAAAGAAATGGGCTTTGATATCCTGGAAGGGCCTGATAAAGAGTAAAGAGGAAGGGGGATTGGGATTGAGAGATTCATACACTCTGAACCAAGTAATGGGGGCTAAGCTCTGGTGGAGATGGATGATGGGAGGAGGAGACCTATGGAAAAGAATCTGGATGCAAAAATACAACATGCCAGCGACAACAGAAGAAATCTTAAGACTTGAGGAAACACCAAGAGGCTCTATAATATGGAACCTGGCCAATCAAAATAGAGACATAATATCCAAGCATGCCTTCTGGGAAATTCGGAACGGAAATTCAGCCAAATTCTGGGAAGAAGCTTGGCAACAAAAGGAGAAAATGAATGATGTTCAAGGACTAAGAAACACATGTCAGAGGGCAAAAGAGGAAGGCTTGAAATATGTTAGCGAGTTCTGGAATGAAGAACGCCAAGAGGAGTCTTGGAGAACGTGGAAAAATCCGAAAGCATGGGATAAGCATATTGATGTAGAACAAAGAGAACTGTATATAAGAGAAATGAAGACAAGGTAAATAGCTATCAAAACAGGTCCAGACATACTGAGATGGGGCCATTCAACGAAGGGAACCTTCACGATCAAAGAAGCCTACAAACTCATCGCGCCACAGGAATAAGATGACCTGACACCCTTATGGAAACAAATATGGCAGAGGAATTGGTGGCCAAAAGTGACTCACTTCCTATGGCTTGTATGCAAAGGGCACATTCTGACATGGGATCAGCGTCAAAAGCGTGGATTTCAAGGCCCCCCCAGATGTTGTCTATGTAAGCAGGACTAGGAAACGCAAGAACACCTTTTGAATTCTTGTCCTTTGGCCCAGAAGCAATGGGAAGAAATCAGAAGACTCTTTGGAAGGACAAACAGAGACCCTCATAACATCAAAGAAATAATTAAACAATGGGGGCGTGGTCAATTCACGAGCCCTGTGGTTAGGAGAGCCTGGAGTCTAGCAGTAGGCATGAATATGTGGATGATATGGAAAGAAAGAAACCGGAGAATCTTTCAAAGCAAAGAGATGTCTCTAGAGCAGGTCTGGAAAAGAACCCTGAGTCATATAAGAGAAACTACTCTAGCGGAAACTTGGAGTCAAGACGATTGGAAAACGACACCTGAGGAAGAACATATCCTGACCAAGCTAAATCTAGATCAGGGAATGGTTGCTCCTCAGATGCAAAAAACGCCTGAAACAAACAGCATTAGCCCTATCCATTTCTCTCGCCCCTCTGAAGATTTCATCAAACAGAATTTTGATGGAGCCTCCAAAGGAAACCCGGGGCCAGCAGGGCTCGGAGGCATCTTCCGGGATGACCAAGGCAGGACAAGATGGGTGTACTCAGACCATGGTGGTATCATGAGCAATAACGACGCTAAGCTAATGGCAATTTATCAAGGATTAAGAATAGCGATAAGAAATGGATACAACAACCTAGAAGTTGAGGGTGACTCCCAACTGGTTATAGATATGGTTAGGAAACTTAATAATGGTAAGACTTGGGACAAAGTGGCGAAAAGCTGGAGGACGGCTAGCCTCGTCCAGGATCTGGAAACCATTATAAAGAGAATAATTGAATATAAGATCATAAAACATGTAAGAAGGGAAGGCAACAAAGCAACGGATTTCCTAGCTAATTGGGGAAGTAATGAACAAGGTAGCAAGATGGATAGTATATGGTCACCACATCTTGAGGAGCCCAGATTGGAACCCCTCAAAACAATCATTACCCAAGATTATCAAGTTAGTAGATACAGGTGGCCCTCGATCAGGGTGGTGGAGTTGGAGAGTACGATCAGAAGGACAGCACAGGGGATAGGTCGGCCACCAACTACCCTCATCATAATTCAAATGGACGCGGTGGCGTCCTGCATGCCTGAGGGAGTTTCGAGGCAGCGAGGTGACAGGAGAGTGGGGGGAGAGGAAGGAGAAAACGGCGGCGGTAGTGGGATGGGACGCAAGACAGATGGGAAAGGGTTCATGAGGGTGGCTAGGGGAGGAGGAGAGCTCAGTGTGCAATGAAGGAAGGAGGAGAACGAAGCAGGGCGGATGTCGAATTCTTTAGCGGTCGAGCGTAAGTCCGGGTATGTTTCCTTAGCCTCAACCCCTGCATCTCATTCTGCCAAACATGGTATGTTGGAGGAGGAAGGAGAGAGGGGAATTGCTAGGGGAGGGCCGCGTCTGAGCAGGTTTGCAATTCACCTTGTTTTGCATAGTAAGTTAGAGGAGGGGGGCAAGCTGGGAAATGCAGAGGAAGGGTTGAATCTGAACGGGTCAGAGATTTGCATGGTGGGGAAGCGTGAGGATCAGAACATCGGTATGCCGGGGGACTGTAGGAGCAGGGCAAAAGGGCAGCCTAAGAAAACTGAGTATGCAATTTGGGTGGGGGATAGGATAACAGAAGGCCCAACCATTTTTAGCCCGAGAGGAGAGAGACCAGCGAGTATCCAGAATAACGGGAGAGACTAGAGTGGTGAAGGCAGGCCCAGCGACAAGGACATGCAAGCGTATGGGACGAGTGTAATTCCTGGAAAACTAACTTCTGATGTTGATAATTGTAAACAGGAGGCAGTAAAGGGAAAGATGGCTCACCTGGGTAGAGGCAGGGGTCGTGGAGGCAGAGGTCGTCAGAGCCAGCCGGGTAGAAACGACCTGACGACCTCGACACCAACAAGTCAAAGGTGTGGCAGGAAATCCATGAGGATGGCTGTACAAGAATCCGCGCGCGCATACAAAGAAGGCACGGACGCTGACATTCGTCAGCTAATACAGGAGATGGAAGACAACGTCATGGAAGAGTACTCTAAGTCCGAGATGGAGGAATGGGGGGATATTATCCCCGACCCAGGGCACACCAGAGGAAGGATGACGCTCTACAGGCAAGCCCTGCACGTGTACTGGGTATTGAAGCGCTTACTAGCCAGAGCTCTGGAGCAGGTGGCGGGTGAAATGGCAAAAATAGCCCAGGGTATGCCAAATATTAAGAAAGATATGAAAACCCTGCAAATCATCATGATTATGCAAGATAGCAAGCTGGATGAAATCCAACAATGATTGATGAAGCTATCTCTGGCACCAGGTGACACGGCGACAGCACCTGCAAAGGTGGAATCTGACAAAGATGACCGAAAGGATTAGTTTCTTGTAGTTTCTAGTTTGATTCACTTTGTGGATAGCATTTTCTCTCTACAGTTGTTTTATGTTAGTTTGGAACACGATTAGTGTTTTTAGTTGTGTTGTTTACCTAGCCTGGATTGAAAGACTTATTAAATTTTGTTATCGAATGGCCTATAATAGACTCAGGTGGCCAACAGACTTGGTTTCCCATGTGGGCAAGTTGAGGCCACCAAACTGTTGTATATGGAACATCTTGATTTTATAAATAGATAAAGATAGGAACTACCGCAGCTTACAAAAAAATATATATATAGAAACATAGTTTGGACAAAGAAAGACATTGATTTAAATAGTGAACTTCAAATTCATGGAGTTTGCATGGAAGCCTATTAAATCAAGCTCTTATTGATGTGGGAATGGAATCGATTGCTAAGAATCTTGTTGTAGAAAAACTAATTTGAGAAAGACTTGGGGAAAGGCTGGCTCTTAAAGCTGTAACACCAATCAATGTGATAAGAGATGGAGCAATATGAAAATACTAAACAGAACTTCCATAAGGAAACTCAAAAATACATTAGAGTTGCTTAGAGACGAGTAAAACTTTATTTACCCAATCTATACATGAATACACAAGAAGGCGCCCTTTAAATAATGAAAGAAGACCTCTCTTCATGAATGTCATATTGCCCTTTTTAATGGTAGCACTACTATTACACACAAAGTACAAGACTTGAATGTTCCATGCGGAGAATTCTAATGCACACTAATGTTACATGCAAAGTCTAACACATAGTAATTGTTAACTAACTCTATCTAGTACCACAAACGTAGGGATTAGTCACATGTCTACTAATGCACATAGGGCATTCAAAAAATATATACAATATATTGTACACTAGATGAGTATTTGAGATATAGACTAAGCATATCAAGATACTAAGTATTTAAACCACCATAAGATGAAGGATTATGGAAGGCAGCAATCAAAGTCATTTTGGGTAACCTATAACTTCACAAAGGCTAACTACAAGTATATGGCATATAGCTTTGGTATGTTACTTTTTTGTGAAAATCAAACACTAGACTCTATTATTGCACATTTGAAGAAGAAAAAGAAGGCTCGAGTTACTAGTGAAAAAACTTGGGCTGTGATGATTGAGTTAAAATGTGATATTCTCATACTATGATAATTGATTATTATGGTTGGCAGCTTAATTTGAACACAAACTCAGCAATTCAAAATGAGAATGGGAGTAATGACACTGTTATAGAAAGAATGTTAAGTCAATGGGTGATTTAAAAAATCCCATGTATAAAAAGCAGTCTGTTCATTCTCTATAACAGAAAGCTGCAAATTTATGTAGAGAGATTCTAAAATTATACTAATTCAAGGTAGGTTAGGTCCAAGCCCCGATGTCCTGATCAAGTTTGTCAAAACTGCAAGATAAGCAAAAGGTTAATAAAGGAATTGCATAAAATGCATATACAAGGATGAAATCATGAAAGCATGCTAATATAGTTTGGCCAAATTTCAATAACTCTAACTCAAATAGAGATAACACTACTTGAAGTAAACAATACGTGTACACTCTAACCTTAGCTATTTCAAAAAATAACCTAACTTTGCAGGGAATTACTCATAAACCTATTTATTGACTAGCAACAATGAAACACCAAAACCTGAATCTAGAATATGATAAACCATTAAGACATTGAATGGAAAAAATCACAATATTTGGAACTTCAAAAGAAATATCACTCAATTGTCATAATGATAGAAAGCAATAGACAGGCTACAAGGGCCTGTGTGGATTTTAGTGTTTATAATACCTTACATCTCTCTGCGAATGTGATACATGAGGCGCCTTTATCCACATTCTCCCTCCTAGAAGTTTCAAATTCACGGATAGCTTCTTGTTTTTTGCTATGTAAATGTTCTGCAAAACGTAAGGAAATATCATATGAGGCATCTCATGCCAATGCTTTTTAAATATAAAGTTCCTTGTAAAGGGAAAAAGGAAAATAATATAAGAAAAGGAAATTCCATATAAGATATCTCTACACAAAATAGTTATGCCTTGAACTCATTGAAAAGCACAAATCCAATTAAGCAACAAGATTGGTGATTTTCTAAGAGGCAATTTGGACATTCCCTTTCAATTTATTTCTTTTTAGCAACCATAAATCAAGGAGAAGAAAGAGCTCAAGCATTGCAAAAATAATACACATGTGAAATATATTCTAATATTACAAAATTTACGAACAATAATTCCTGGAAATTAAAGTCCCCATTTTCAATGTTAAATGGCACAATAAAAAGCAGAATTTTCTTTATGCCAAGACAGCAATATAAAGTTATAAACAACATTTTTTCTGCTATTCAGGGCTACCAATCTACTTAAGATTAATGAAGTAAAACTAACCATATCAGCACTTATGTTGTCAATTATTAGGTTAGTTTGTTATGAGACTCTAACCAATATGGGTCAGCCTCGAATTGGGCCTACATGAGTAATGAGTGAAAATTAATATATTAGGAGATTATTATAATCATTCATTCATACACTTAGCTGTATGATTATTTGATATTTTTACCTATATTTTAGCAGTTATCATGCAATTAATAATTATTGTTGTACCTAGGAGTCCTGCTCCTCTATATTTGGCATATTCAGTAATTATTGTGTTGTTCAGGTAAGTTGATTCATAACAAGTGGTATCAAAGCAGGTAATCCTTTATTCAGCATATCAAGTAGTACCTTGCACTCATGTGGCCATAAAATTTCCCTGTGCAAGTCCAATTCAGTGAAACTTGATTTTTTGGAAAAAAAAAAAGGGGATATAACGCTACCACAAGTTGTGCCAATAAAGATTTCTCATGGATGGATATGGAATTAAGAACGATAAGAATTCAACACCTACTTGCAACAAAGGTTTAATCTTATGCTTCCAAGACAAGGCAATTCCAAGGAAGGTATTGTCATAACACTATCCAATCCAACGGATCACTCACATAAAAAAATAATAGATCAGCCTAGAATTGTTCCTACAAAAGAAATGAGTGACAATTAATATATATACAAATATTATAGTCATTCACAAACAGAGATATAGATTTTTATTTTTATTTGGAAAAATACATCCTATGTTTTACAGAAAAAATATTTACCAAAGGTGGAAGGGACCATAGAATATACAATGGAAATCATAACCTCTTCCTCAAAGCTACTGTTGAGAAATCTAGGGCAGCTTGATTTGGTTTTCTTTTAGTTTGATTTCTCTTACATTGACAAGTTCTTGTGATGTTATATTACTTCCTTTTGTTACCATTATGTTTCTTCATCATCAAGATAAATGTCAAACCAATGAAGATCACAGACACAAGAAAAGAACACAAGATGTAGGCACTCAGCCAGGGAAAAAACCCTAAGAAGGGGAAAACCCAGTGAAACTCTTCCACTAATAGATTCAAATCAAGTTGAGACAAGCAAGACCCTTTGACCAAGACAGACTTTCCTCCATCCACCAAGTCAGGCATTCAAGAAGACTAGACGAAAAATCAATTTCAATATCCAAGCCAAACGGAGTCTCCTTTGTGCCACTTCTGAAATTTTCGGGCTGCACTCTCATCTCTGCAACTTCGCACTATTACTTCTTCGCTGTCCTTTATTCCTTTTACAATAGAATAGATCTCTTCATTTAGATGTTTCACGCTACTTCTTTTCTTGCAATTACAGATTGAATTCATCCTTGATGATGGATGCCCTACTAGGTCGAGCTTTATGCTTATATATAGTCTTCTAGGTCGAATCATCTTCAATAGGGCCGACTTGTTAGATGTCAGAGGCCGACTTAGAATTCCTTGAAGCTGACTTGGTGGAGGAGTAATTACATAGTATAATTTTTCTTTCTTTTAACATAATAAGCCGAAGAAGGGTCTACAACAAAATGACTTTAAGACACAAACCCAGAAGCCTACAATGGAGGCTTTGACCTGTTACCCACCATTTTGTGGGTGATGTCCCTAGGAGAAAAAATTTCTCCAAGATGGTCCTCAGTCGACAGCCCCTTGTAGCCACCAACTAGCTCATTATGCCATTTCCCCGCCACCTAAGCCAGCCATGTGGTCCCTCACCCATCTACCATGATCGTATGTTTGAAGATGGGCCTCTCGAACCTAAAGGTATGCCTTGTCATTTGGTAATTGAGTATTGTAGTTTGTTTATCATGGACACTTCTGGGCATGGATTAATGAGGGGATTTGGCGGAAAGAGTGGGCTAGGTCTGTGCTCTTGTCCCTTAAACCCCATTTGGATGTTAACTTTGGATTCTAGTCTTGTGGGATCTCTTTTATAGACCATTTGGCTTTAGGGATGGTATTTCACAGGAACCTTGATTTTGGTTGCGTGGTCCCGCTTCCCCATCCGCTTGTATTCCCCCCCCACTTCCACTCATTATTACCCCATTCATCATTTCTCCCACCTGGGTCCACATTCCTCCACTAGGTCCACACAAGGCTAGTTCTCCCCTTCCCCTGCCTACACCTTGGGTCGGGCCTAGAATGATGCCCCGGAGGTTGATGCAGCGACAAGAAAAGAAAAAGCATAGTTGGCCACATTCAACAGGAAAATGTACCACAAAATGCAAAAGATGGCCAGGACAAACACATTTAGCATGTGAGCAAAAGCCAATACATGAGCTCTACCCCATCATCATGGCCATCACTAAGGCTCTTAAAGGTTCTATGAGCCTCCTTCATCATATAGCAACCCATGATTGTCCCAACCCCCTGGTGGGCAATGAACTACCCCACCTTGAAAAGGGGTATCCACTGTTATAGCTCACACATCATGCTCTTACCCCTTGAGCCCTGACCAGTCAAACAAAGAAAATCACAAAAAGGCAAAAGGCATATAAAGAAGGTTGGAAAAATCAAGGTCGAGGAACCCCATGTACCACGATTGCTCCCTCCCATACATTATATGCCCAAGTGTGGGCTTCCCTTTTATTAGCTACCCTTGTACCCCAACATGTGGACCAGGGCTACCCATTTTCATCCCCTACTTCATTCACCTCTCTATCACATACCACCACCTTTTAAAGGATATACCTTGAACATATTATCACCTTTAGAAGTAGAAACCACCTAATAGGATACTTGGTTAACCCCATTTGGAGCTTGGAGACATTAGCACATGTCAAAGCCCATTATGGAAGGGCAGGCCATTATGAAGTCCCCACCTGTGTTCCATGGTTGGTAAGCTCTTTTACTCGATTTCTCTAATGACTTGTTGTACTAGAAGGCTAGGGGACGCATTGAATCTTATGCATAATTGAGGATGGTCTCCATCTTGGGTTTGGTCTCCCTATACAGGGTCCTAACCAATGTTACTTGGGAGCGGGAGCGAAAGCGGGGGGCGGGAGCGACATTTTCAGAAGCTCTCGGTTTGGGAGCGAATCCCGGAGCGTTTTTTATTATTATATTTTTTATTTTTAATTTGATACATATATGTCACAGAAACATGTAGAATATGAATTAGATATTAAAAACCATCAAAGAATAGATTGACCATATAACAACAATCATCTAGAATTTATCTTCATCAACCATGTCCCAATTCTAGTAACATACAACATAGAGTTCAGATTCATCAATCAAGTTCAAGTTTCAAATTTCAATATATAACAATTATCATCATTTTTTCCAAGTTGTACTGTAAGCTGGTGACCTTACAACAAATAATATCTACATTGACTGATATGTTATTAAAATGAAGTTGAAACAACTTTCACCTCATAAAGATCTATCATATTCATTTACTATGTTTATTTTGCCAACTTCAACTTAATTGTCATATATTGTTTAAAAAAATATCATATTATGAAGAACATATTAAAACTACTAGACTAGAAAAGACAAGTAATCTATTATCTATTGCTTATGCTTGGGCCTCTTGCCACAACGAGAAATGTCTAATTTTTTAGTCTTGTTGGAAAAATCGGGATCTTTATCATTAATATCACCCTCTAAGCATTAATATCCAGAGGTATCTTTGTCATTACCTCTGTAATCTCTGTATAAGGATCTTTGTCATTAATATCACCCTCTAAGCATTAACATAAGATGAAAAATCATGCATGTCAAGTCAAGATTTTGTTTGAGTGATGCGTACATTTTTAGGAGGGTCATGATAGAGGAGTTCAACAACCAATGTCACTAACATCAAGGTACATAGAGGGATTGGTGCTCTTGATTAAATATGAGTTCCATACACTAATACATGACAAAATTCAATGGAAACAATGCAATCCTAAAATCCTGAAAAACTACTAAAACTGCTGGATTTTGAATGAAATCTAAAATTCTACTTTTTGCATATGAAATCCAATGAGGTCAGAACCACTCTCAAACATCCTGAGTCATTTCATGGTAATGTTAAAAATTTAAGTAAAAGGATGAAAATGAAGATTAAAGTGACATTCTCTTTAATCTTCATTTTCATCCTTTTACTTTAAGAATTTAACATTACCATGAATCGCATATCAATACTAGGGCCATAGACTTGATCATTAAGCTGCCCCACTAAAAACTTATTTGTTTCTTTGAAAAACAATTGCATTTGGAACATCATTGCAAAAAAAAATTTGCAAAAAAGGAAAAACGCTCCCAAAAAGGCAGGGAGCGATTTTTTTTTAGGGAGCGCGCTCCTGAAATCGCTCCCGATCCGCTCCCGACCAAAGTGCGGATTGGGAGCGGGATCGGGGGGGAGGAGGCGCTCCCCCGCAACTATGGTCCTAACCCTCCAGAGGGCTACATTGGCACATGAAGGGTGTGCATTGAGAGCCATGGGCCTCCACAGTAGGAGACAACACTCTATGGATCCCCGAGGATGTTCAGAGATTGCTCGAGATTCACCTATTGGACAAGGAAGATGCACCTGGTTCACCTCTGCCCAGCCAGCCCCATAGATGTACCATGCACTTGGCAGCTGACCCAGGACTTGTAGGATGATGTGACATCACTTACACCATCATCATAGCCCTTACAAATGACCTACAGGCATCTTCAACTCATTTGGAGACCCATGAGGTTATTATTGTGCCCCCACACCCACTGGGAGCACCACAAGTTTATTGTTTGGAGAACAAGGGGCCAACCCCTTGTCCATCGCTTTTGAGGATCATAATCTTCATTATGGCACCTATGGACCTCATCAGGGCTCTTGGAGGGCCCTACGATATGTATTATTTATCATTTGACCTCTTAAGAGGCTAATTATTTCATTTGTGAGCTAGTTTGGTGGGCTTGTCACCAAAAGTTAGGTTATTAGCACATTATTTTATTTTTAGGGCTTAAGTAGGCCTAGGAGACAAATTCGAACTCCTCATTAGTGTATAAATACAAGTGAGACTAATTGCCCTAGCATCCCCAAGGCTAGTGCCTCATATGATCAATTTGACACCTTTGAGTGAAAATTCTTGCTTTGATCCTTTCCTCCTCCTTGTCTGGGCTAAGAACATCATTGGTTGCTAAATTATTGCCCCTAACCTAGACTGGGTCCACTTGGTCCCGTATGGTCTTGCACCTTTGAAAAGTCAAATCTTCAAGAACCATTCGGGAATTCAAGTTCAATACGGATTTTAGGATTGGGAAACTCCTTCATAAGGCATATTCCTCTAAACCTAACCCTTAAGTCATCTCCTTCTCCTAGAAATCTTATACCTTGCTTGACAAGCAAGAAAGTTCTATCCTTAAAACCCCTTCTACGAAAAGGATTATAGGGATCGCTTCATATCCATTGGTCGATTTATCCTTTGCAAGTGACCTTTTGTATATACCAGGTCTCCTCCCATCAATGAAAGTTCGTAAAGAGTAGGGAGTCTTAGTTGAGGTGACAGTGGGCTAAGCCTCCATCGTTGCCCTTTGATCTAGCAGTTGCCCTTTAGGAATCCCTTTTATGAACCCTGCTAGTTTGAGTGGTAACATGACCTATTGACTATTGACCCAAGCATAATGATAAAACCCATGCTTTAATAAGTCAATTACTTTTACAACAAAAAAAAAAAAATTCTTTCTTTTGACAAATACAATTATGAAAACCAACACTAGTTACATTCTTCATCACACCCTCTTAACTATGGAGGTATTCATAATTACATATATACATAAGTACAAGGATGATCTCAAAATGATATGTTCTACAAAGAGTCACAGCACACACAGTGCTTACAGATTAGATACCTGACCAAGGTATCTAATCTAGTTGGGACTAAGGTGTGTTCCAAGCTTCAGCCACTCTAGGTACCATCAGGCTTCCACTCTAACACCAACCCAGGGATCTAGGTGCGTATCCAAGGTCAAAGCTCTAAGACGAATGCCACCCTCTCTACTTCGAGATCTATACATCATCACAAGTCGACCAGGTGTCCTCCCAAGCATCTTGTCGCCCCAAGATGCTTCATCTCTCCTATCAACTAAATCAAATATATCCACCAATCCAAGCATGCTTCAAAATATTCAACCTTCTTATGGACAGATCCCACGTAATCACAACCCCAATTAATAATAAACTTTCACTATATATACATGTTTAGTACAAACCTCTAGAGTTCTCAATCATTCTGATGCTACTTAGGTCATCATCATATTATCCAAACACATCTTTGTCAGAAACTTTCTTCTTTAACTTCTAAAGCAACACCAAACTCAGTGTTAGCACTTTTTCCAGAACATTTACAACTTTGCTACTCACGAATATATATATATATATATATATATATATGTAATGCTTCAGCCATGATATTATGCCCTCCCTCTCAACTAGGAGATATACACTTTCCTTCATCCAAGCTCCCTCTCAACTTAGGGAGATCAACAACTTCATAACATCTTCCAACCTTTCAAAGCTTCATTTCTTCAGGGGCATCATTCTTTCCCATGGCAACAAGGTTATCTACATCTTCCTTCATTCATCATGCTCAACATTATTATCAAGTCATCTCCAATTATGAACATCTTCAACATTTTGAAGATTATGTATCTACAAATCTTTAACAACAGGTACAGCCAAGTACAAATATACATAAGCATGAAGTCAACTATATCAAAATCATGTCTTTACCATGGAAGCATCAAAATAATCAAGCTTTAGACATCAAATACCTAAACCTAGTTAGGTTCATAGTTAAGAAGGGTTGCATCTTTTATATTCCAGTCTTCAACAATTTGTTAGGATTATTGTTGTAAACCCTAGATTCCATCATTGAGACTTAAAGCCTTAGATAGTAGCAATCCAATCATAGCACTTTACTTCTTCAATATTATGCCTAGAACTTTATGTCAAATTCTACTAGGGTTTTGTCACAAACCCTGTATTTTATTAATAAAAACTAAATCATGAATATCAACAATCAAGATAGCATACTAGCATTTCATATCTAGGGTTTCATTTAATATTTCAATATATCAATCTCTTACTAGGGTTTTCATCGTGAACCCTAGATACACACATCAAACTCCAATAATTTTACCAGACTTGGGTTTCAATTATGCAGAGGTCATACACCTAGGGATTTATTTCCCGGTGTTGACTATCACAAGGGTTTTGTCATAAATCCTAATTCATCAAACCGTAGAATTTAGTATTTCATTATATAACCTAGATACCATTGACAAACCCTAAAAGGCTAGAGTTTCTTCATTACATTACTAAAATCCTAATCATCAAGAAAGTAGGATATCATTATATGTTCTAGACTTTATCAACAAACCCTAAGTTGACTAGGGTTTCTTATTATTGTCAACATACCCTAAGCATCATAAAGGCTAGGGTTTTTTAGTGAACCCTAAAGGTTAAGGTTTCATCAAAATGAACAAATGGCAAGAGATAGTACAACAAGGGTGAATTCAATCTAATGATTAATCGCCCTAACCAGAATCTTTATGATTCAAGACGCTACGCATAAGAGAGTTAGTAATACGAAGAAAATTTCAAAAGATTGCATATTTTAATGAAGAAGACTTACAACAAATCTTGTACTTTTATACATACCTTGAGTTGCTTCTTTTACAAACCTTAAATGGCTCCCTCTTAATTATGATAGTGTCTTCATGGTTCATTCGCTTATGAGTCCAAAGATCCAACTTGATTTATCAAGTTACTACACCTGCAATATTAATTGACAAGCACAACCAAAATATGCACATATAATACTGTGATGATTATCCAGAATCTCCATTGGAGTGAATTCCTAAGGATTTGAGATACAAAATCTAAACATCTTTTTAATTTCATTATTGCCAAGAATTGTCATATATCACAGACTATTTTATAAACCTCAGACAATTGTGAGATAGGGTTTCTAAGAGAGAACAAGTGAATGAGAGAGACACTATCATATGTACTATTCACATTCCCTATATATAATTTTGCAAATTCTAGGATCATAGAAACAACTAAATCCTAAGACATTTACCTTTTAACAATTGAACATGATATACATACCTCAAGAATTTCATACCTCTAACTTGATATTCTATTAGAGCTTGTTGTCTTTTCTTGTAAACTGCATACACATTGTTAGATGACTGAAAACATAAAGTGCGATAACATACTTAATGAAGGCTTTCAGCTAGTCCTCAAATGTTGGATGCCTTTTCATTCACTGTAGTAGAGGCCGCTACAAATCTTCTAATTCTCCAGTCATTTCTCCATAAGGATTGTATACCTTGATTTGTTTCAATGATTCACCAATTTCAAGATTGGTTGATTCTAGGTCGGTTTGTTCAAGCTCAAATTTTTGTATAAGTCTCGGGACTGCATCCTCTTATCACAACTTCTTGGCTTCAAAATTATATAATAGGGGTATAGGATTGCGGATTTATTCCAAATGTGGTGACAATATATAGGTGATTGATCAAACAAAATGACACACAGGTCTTCAACTCTTTATGTGACTAATCAGATTTGGATTTTATATATCTATATATATATATATATATATGGAACCTTTTAATGCATACTCATACCCAGGTCTATGGGACAGTCTTGGCTTCTATCTGGCGGTGTCAACAATTATTTGATGCTTCTCTTATACTGGCTTTTAATTCTCACAACAATTCTTCAATTTGAACAATTTGGATCACTGTGTATTTTAATTCAAATCTTGATAATAACTTTCAGTCCTTGTAAACTTGACTTAGACCTTTGCTCTTTTTTACCAATATTTTTTGCCTGCCTTAGGCTAATAGATTAGCCTTTTGGACCTCTACAACAAATCTTCTAGGCTTTCAAAAACTTCGCTCTTCTTGCGATTTAGTCACTATGGTGAAGGATTACACTGTTAGAAAATCAGAAAGGCAGAAAGATTTTCTTATTCTTGATAATTACTTGTGATGTTTCTTGTTATAACGATTCTTTATATCTTCTTTCTTTTAGTTCATCAAGTGTTAAAATTGGCAACTAGGGCCAAACTCCACATGGGTCATCTTATTTATGACAGCGGATATTTTTCTTGGATTCCTCTCTCCGAGAGGTGTAGGATTGATCTAAAGATCATCCAATTCTGACATGTACAAATGAAGATATGAATTTATTTATATTAAGGACAAATTGTCAAGGTCGGCTAGCAAGCAAAACAGACATTCAAGCCCCCAACTCATCCTCAACATTGCATATAAAAGAAAGAGACCTCAAGTCATTTTCACTATCATCTCATCTCACATCTCTCTCTCTCCTCTTGTGATTGGGTACCCAGATCTAGGCAATCTTCTCTCTCACACGTGCGAAGGAAAGGAGGACAGATTTCTATTGACTACGTTGACCGAGCTGTAGGGAGATTGTTTGACTGCGTTGACCTGTTTGGACTTCGATTTGGGTGAGGTATCTCTTTCCTAGCAAGCCGCATATTTGGGCAAAAAAACCAAGGCAATCTGACCTCTCCTTTGACCAGCGTTGACTGTACTAAGGTTGGCCACAGAGTTGAATTTTGTTGACCAATTTTGACTGGACTTTTTCGGACTACTTTGGGCTGATTAGACTTGTTGTTGAAGGCCGAAGTTGACTCGGTCTGACCAAGTTGAATTTAGGAAGAATTATGCCTTGTTGACCAGTGTTGACTTTTCTGGTTAGGGCTCTTTTGTTGCTGTCATAAATTATCATATTTGTAAATTGTACTATCTCTCTCTCTGTTGAACTATTGAAGAATATAAGAAGAGTTGATTGAGGGTTCCCCACATTGGGGTTTGTCCCTGGCTGGTGCCACATCTTGTGTCCTCTTGTCTTGGCTTGCCTTCTACTGTTGATGTTTATGTTCTATCTGCATTTTACCATCATGCCGATATGATTGCTAAACTGGATAGTGATATTGGGCTAATAAATAAATTGAAGTAAAATTGCTCTAAAGCATAGAACATACCATTGTTACCTAAAATCAACATCAAGCAATTACCAAAGCAGCAGCACATAAACCAATAGACACTTGATGTAGGCACATGCCAGGGCAAAACCCCCCTCAAGGGGGAAACCCAGTCAAGATAGTTCTTCCTTTCAATAGTATTCTTTGAGACTCTTCACCCTAGACCAAGACCAGACTTTCCCTCCACACTAAGTCAGCCTCCCAGAATTTCGACCTCTTTCCAGCAACTTCGACTACGCAGCAATTTACAGCAACTGGCAGCTTTTGGCAGCAGACAAACTTGGAAGACTTCGATTTCCCAATCCAGAGCATGAAACAGAGAAAGAGAAACACCAAAATTTCGATTTTCCTTTTCTCCTTAGACTTCCCCAAACTCGCATTCACTTCAGCTTCCCGGCAACAGACTTCGCACCTTTTCCCAGTTACAAGAGAACTCCACACTTCTTCCCAGCTACAAGAGAATTGCGCACTTCTTCCCAGCCACAATAGAAATTGAACTTGTGTGTGAGAATGGTTCTCCAAATGAATTCGATGAGCTTGTATTTATAGGCTCCATGTGAGGTGATCTTCTTCTAGGCTGACATGATCTTTTTCTAGGCCGACATGGTGTGGAGGTTACATATTTCACATTTGACTCAATACTTAACCTTTTTACATGATTCAAAAGCCCAAGAAGGGTCTCTTTAAAA
The DNA here is from genome assembly GCA_000404065.3 of Pinus taeda. NCBI lineage: Eukaryota > Viridiplantae > Streptophyta > Pinopsida > Pinales > Pinaceae > Pinus > Pinus taeda. Next base: position 54,603 of record APFE031665866.1, read on the forward strand.
ATACAATGACTCTATTGACTTAGAATAAATCCTAGAAGTCCGCAATGGGACTTTGACATAAAACATGGTGACCCAGGCATGAAACCCATGCTTTAATAAGTCACAATAATAATAATAATAATAAATATTTTCTTTATTCTTTTGACAAGTACATTACATGATGACTCAAGTACATTAATGAAGACCAAACATAGTTACATTTTCCAACACTCCCTCTTAACTAGGGAGGTATTCATAATGTACCCATACAATGGAAGATCTCAAACTATATGAAACATGAAGAACTTTTAGGCACCGCAATGCCATGGACTAGATTCCTGACCAAGGCAATCTAATGAATGAGTGACTCAACAGTTTAGGCACCCTAATGCTATGAACTAGATTCTTGACTAGGGCAATCTATCCATGTGGGAATAAGATGGAGTTAAGCTTTCAGCCTCTCTAGGTACCATCAAACTTACTTGCTAACTATCAACCCAGAAATCCAAGTGTGTGTCAAAACTCAAGGACCAACGCCACCTTTCCAACTTCGGGACATCAGCACAAAGTGTCAGCCAGATGTCCTCCCAGCCAATGCTTCACTCACAAAGCCTTAACACCCCTTGATCTAGCAAATCAAGGATGACCAATCTCTCCCAATCAAACTGATTGGTAACAAACATGCTATTAAAACCTTCGAGAGATTTACCTATACAAATACAACCCCAATCAATAGTATACTTTCACATTTAAACAAATACAAACCTCCAAGGTCTTTTAGACAACTTGATGTTGCTTCTCAACTTTTCATAGTAGGACTATCAACTGAATCTCTGACAGAAGATTCCTCAATTATACACTTTCCTTTCCTACCTCTAATGTAGCAACATATCCTCTGAAATTCATTCTTCAATCAAAACCAAGCTATGCCCTCCCTCTCAACCAGGAAGCATCTCTTTATCTAGACTCCCTCTTAATCTTAGTGAGATCTCTTTTATGCAGACTTCCTCCGGGAGATCAGCTTCTTCCTTTCGTCATCGAAGAATCTTTCGTGCCTTCCAACCATTTCATCAAAGTTATCATCATTCACATCAATGAGCATCTTCACCATATTGAAGATTGTGTACCTGCATAACTTAAATAGCAAGTACAACCAAATCTATATAAGCATGAAGTTAGCCATATCAAAATCACAAAAGCATTTCAACTTTATACATATCAAATACCCAAACTCAATTACAAACAAGAGACATATACTCTTCATCATCTTGCTAGGGACTTTGTTATAAACCCTAGATTACTTCATAACACCTCGCATTCCATCTAGGGTTTCAATGTTTCTTCCAAAGGTATGACATAAACAAATAGAAAGCATCCAACACTCTTTCAAAATTCATATGTTAGACTTCTCACAGGGATTCATACAAGTCCTAGATTTCATACAAAAGAATCAATCGAAGTCAATGATAGCTTAGTCATTAACATGACTAGCTTCCACTAGGGTTAGTTGCAAACCCTAGATTTCCGATCAACCATCAATCCCAACAAAAACTCAGATTTCAACAATCTTACACAAATCTCAAGTTATCATATTGTCATCATACATCAAAGATTTTACTTATGCTATAAGGTTCAACTACAAAACCCTAGAATTCCATTTTCACAATCTCAACAATTATTACATAAATAGATCTCAGATTGTTATATCACACATACTAGACAATTTAATTACTACTAGAGTTTAGCTACAAAAACCCTAGATTTCCAAATATCATCACCTAGAATCTCAGTCAAGGACTTCCATTAAATCCTAAGACTTGTGACCACCAATAACAAGGTCAACACACATATCTAGGAATTCATAATCATTCATAGATATATCATATGTCCAACAACATTAATACATCTGACCTAGACCAAGCTAGGGTTTCAATCAAAAGGACATATCTATATATGCAAGATTTCATCATCATGCAAATACATTCCATATCATGTGTTAGTCACACCCAACTTCACAAAAATATCAAATAAGAGTTAGATATACAAACTAGGGTTTGATCAGACAAACACACACATACCAAGGAAATCATTTCTAAGACAATATAGGGTTATTGCTCACACATTCCACCAAACCCTAATGGGCTAGGGTTTCAATATATCAAAACCAACATTACCAAAACTTCAAAGGTTCGGGATTTTAGACCTTGTCATTCAACCCTAACAGGTTAGGTTTTCCTGATCATACCAAAATCCCAAACATGACATCATGAATAAAAACTTCAAATAGCATTTCACAATATCCCTAAGCAACTTAGGGTTTCAGACATTCATATCAGCATACCCTTCGGTTAGGGTTTTCCATAACCTGTCTAGGATTCTACAAAATCAGTTAAGAATATGAGTGGGGTGGGTAGATTTATCAAGTGATGAATCACCCAAAGCAAGAATCACTATGATTCAATATAACTAGACATAACAATGTTAGTAATAGATTATCAAATGAATATTCCTTTCAATCAATGTATTTAAAGCATACGTTTGTTTCTTGACCAACCTTGTCTTGAGAGATCCTCTTTCATACTCCTTGCGTATGTTTTTCCTAATCAGGACAATAGAGGGAGAATGGTGATTAGTATTTTAATATAGTCAAAACCAAATGAATATATTAAACCAAAAATTGAAAGGAAATGAGATACTTATCTTAGGTAGTTGTTGGGGGCTCCCTCCAAAGCTTGAGGGATACCTATAAACTTATAAAAACATTACAAAAATGTCTTTTCCAAAAAATATGTTAAAAACATATAAAACAAGATATATAAAGCTACAAGTAGAGGACTTAGTAGTGTAAGTCCCTAATGTTGGATTCTTCGGGCTTGACTTTGTTGGAGTCTCCTTTGTCAACAAAGTTGGCTTGATCCCTTCCTCCCTTCTTATTCTTTGGATTGTCGGGACAGTCACTCTTGTAGTGACCCTTCTTATGACATTGATAGCACTCTATCTTGGACATGTCAAATTTCTTCCTTGGTCCCTTCGATCTCTTTCCTTTATGTTGAGTAACATAAGCATTTGATACTCCTTCCGGATTGGTAACCATTGAGATCCTTAGTTCTTCTTGACTGCAGGCAGTCCATAATTCTTCAAAAGTGGGAGCTACCTTCTAACTGTTGAGACCTGCAGCAAATGCACCCCAAGATGGTGGCAATCCTAATAGAGTAGTGATCACGAGTTCTTTATTTGGAACAATTTCATCAATGGCCAAGAGATCATCCCTGAGTCTAGATATCTTCACAAAGAAGGTTGCCACAGTGTCTTCTTTAGTCATCTTCGTGGTCTTTTGCCCATTCTTCAAACTTGCTACTTGACCAATGTTCTTAATAGTAAATAGTTTTGACAAGGCTTCATACATTTCCTGAGCATGGTCGATGTTAGCTATAAATGGGACAAGATTGTCCTTTATTCCTTCTACCATCAGAGTCATGGCCACCAATTCTAATTCCCTGTATTTCACTTTGTCGGCATCACTAGATTCCTCTGTAGGCTTCTTTACTTTTCCTCTTATCAAGTCCAGTGACTTGTTCTTTTCAAGGATTAGGTCAATCCTCTTCTTACAGGACCTGAAGTTAGAGGCCCCTTCAAGTTTGTTCTCTCCCTTGATTGTGTTAGACATCTTCCTTGAATATAATAGACTCCTTCCCTAAGATAGTTCTTTGAATGGTTCCTTGATCAGGTGCTTGAGACTGCCTTTTACTTCCTTCTTTACCAAAGCTTTGATACCATATTAGAAAATCAGAAAGGCAAAAAGATTTTCTTATTCTTGATAATTACTTGTGATGTTTCTTCTTATTATGATTCTTTATATCTTCTTTGTTTTAGTTCATTAAGCAATTACCAAAGCAGTAGCACATAAAACAATAGACACCAGATTTAGCAACATGCCAAGGCAAAACCCCCCTCGAGGGGAAAATCCTATCAAGATAATTCTTCCATTTAATAGTATTCTTTGAGACTCTTCACCCTAGACCAAGACCAAATTTTCCCTCCACACCAAGTCAGTCTCCCAAAATTTCGACCTCTTTCCAACAACTTCGACTAGGCAGCAGCTTACGGCAATTGGCAGCTTCCAACAGTAGACAAACTTGGAAGACTTCGATCTCCCAATCCAGAGCACGAAACAGAGAAAGAGAAACACCAAAATTTCAATTTTCCTTTTCTCCTTAAACTTCCCCAAACTCGCATTCACTTCGGCTTCCTGGCAACAGACTTCGTACCTTTTCCCAGTTACAAGAGAACTTTGCACTTCTTCCCAGCTATAATAGAAATCAAACTTGTGTGTGAGAATGATGCTCCAAATGAATTCGATATGCTTGTATTTATAGACTCCATGTGAGATCAAATAGGGCCCTTAGATCAACATGATCTTCTTCTAGGCCGACATGGTGCGGAGGTTACATTATTCACATTTGACTCAATACTTAACCTTTTTACATGATTGAAAAGCCCAAGAAGGGTCTCTTTTAAAGTACAATGACTCTATTGACTCATAATAAATCCTAGAAGTCCTCAATGGGGACTTTGACCTAAAACATGGTGACCCAAGCATGAAACCCATGCTTTGATAAGTCACAATAATAATAATAATTATTATTTTCTTTATTCTTTTGACAAGTACATTGCATGTTGACTCAAGTACATTAATGAAGACCGAACATAGTTACATTTTCCAACAAATACATGAGCCCAGAATTTGGTTTTCTTTCCACTAGGAACTCGTTCCTAGATAGTTGCCCTACTTTTCTTGTCTTGAAGCTAACATGACCTTACTGCCCTTTATGCAAGCAAACCAAGCTTTGAAACTATGTTGAGAAATCTAGGGCAGCCTGATTTGGTTTTCTTTTAGTTTGATTTCTCTTACATTGACAAGTTCATGTAATGTTATATTACTTCCTTTTGTTATTATTATGTTTCTTCATCATCAAGATAAATGCCAAACAAATGAAGATCACAGACACAAGAAAAGAACACAAGATGTAGGCACTCAGCCAGGGAAAAACCCCTAAGAAGGGAAAAACCCAATCAAACTCTTCCACTAATAGGTTCAATCAAGTTGAGACGACCAGGACCCTTTGACCAAGACAAACTTTCCTCCATCCACCAAGTCAGGCGTTCAAGAAGACTAGACTAAAAATCAATTCAATATCCAAGCCAAATGGAGTCTCCTTTCTGCCACTTCTGAAATTTTCAGCCTGCACTCTCATCTTTGTAACTTCATACTTCTACTTCTCAGCCTGCACTCTTATCTTTGCAACTTCGCACTATTACTTGTTCATTTATTCCTTTTACAATGGAATAGATCTCTTAATTTAGATGTTTCGCACTACTTCTTTTCCTGCAATTACAGATTGAATTTGTCCTTGATGATGGATGCCCTACTAGGTCGAGCTTTCTGCTTATATATAGTCTTCTAGGTCGAATCATCTTCAATAGGGCCGACTTGTTAGATGTTTGAGGCTGACTTAGAATTCCTTGAAGCCGACCTGGTGGAGGAATAATTACATAGTATAATTTATCTTTCTTTTAACATAATAAGCCCAAGAAGGGTCTACAACAAAATGACTTTAAGACAATCCTAGAAGCCTACAATGGAGTCTTTGGCCTATTGATTATTGACCTAAGCATGAAATCCATGCTTTAATAAGTCAATTACTTTTACAATAAAATAAAAAATAAATAAATAAATAAATAAAATCTTTCTTTTGACGAATACAATAATGAAGACCGACACTAGTTACATTCTTCAACAGCTACCAGTATTGAAATAAAATCAAATTCTGTGGGGTCCAAAGATTGAGCATCTTTTATTAACAGAACTGCCTTAAACAAAAGCTGATGGTGTATCTCATCCCTCCACAAAGAAGAAAAAGTGGACTGAGAACTGAAACATAGATATTATTTTCTATTGTTACCTTTCGCTATTATTAGGTGATATTTCCATATATCTTTGGTGGATTTCTGCAAATAATAATCATTAGTATACTGGGGAGTCATGCTCTTCCTCACTATTTAGAGTATTCTGTCATTATTGTGTTGTTTTATGCAATTTGGTTCAAAACACGCACAGTTACATCACAGAAAACTAAAGAGCACCAAAGTTATTAGAAATAGAGCCCAAACCCCCTGTGAATTGGTCTACCAAAGAAAACATAAAAAATGCAAAATTATATAATATATATATAGAGACACACACACACAAACACAATGCAAAATTATATATCTATATATATATATATATATAGAGAGAGAGAGAGAGAGAGAGAGAGAGAGAAAGAGAGAGAGAGAGAGAAACCAATGCAAATCCAAACCATTTGACACCAAATGTGAAAAATTTGCTCATTTTAGGGTTTGGGTAGAATGTCCTTTTTCCCCCTTATTTTTTCTTCCCCTCACCCCCACAACCACTGCTAATCCCACCAATCTAACCCAAGAAAGGAGGGGGCATCAACAAAGTTGCCAACATAATTGACATGACAAGAACCTACATCCTCTGCTTGATGACAATGCACCATGAGTTCACTTGGTTATCTCTAAGGTCCATAAAAAGCAAGAGGAGAATGAAGGCAATACCCAGGGGTTTTTCGTAGTTGATGATATTGTTGGTCCTCAGTTTTGTCGTTAAATAACCACTTAAATTATCATCATTTTGGCCATATTTACCCCATTTTCCTTCATTGTCGCTTCATTTTGCTTATATTTCCCCAATAAAGCCAAATCCATAAAAGGTTATTTGCGTTATTTTATTTTAATTTTTCTTATTTAGCAATTTTTAAGTGTTGAAAAATCGTTTTTACCAATTTTTACAAGAAATAATTCAATCTAGTAATTTCTCCTTCATTAATATATTCAAGTGGGTTTGGAGAAAAATGGGAATGGCAGTTTTGTTCCCAGCCTTCACAAGATGGACAGCTTCCTCCAGATCCGCGAGATTTCACATGGAGATCGCTATTCAATGCAGTGGTCAACGCTGCACCAAATGGGTAAATCACGTTGAACTAGCAAGGAAATCCGCCCTTCTTTCTAAAACCCACGAATTGGCATGAATTCAACTGCCACAGAGGTCAAATTTGCTGAGTGTGGATGTTAAAGCAGGCATATAGTTAGCTTATGGAGATTTGATAGCTTGTTAGTTTCATTTTTGTTTTGTCTAAATAATCATAGAGAATGGAGACAAGGGGATTAAATTCCATTATACAAATAAACTTTTAATTAATTGATGTACCTGTTTCCATCATTTTATATATATATATCAACACTAAGGTTCCACAAACAATAATCTTCCTTGTGTATGCAAATAAAATCTTGGAGGGCCCCCAATCTCTTGGCATCTGCACCTATCCTTCATGTGTACATACTTTAGTTTCCCATGCATTGTTTTGCTGGTAAATATTTCTCTGTATTCTATTCAATTTTCTGTTATAAACGTGTAAACTAGCCCCTGTTTATATTGCAGCAAACATTTCCTTTTATAAAGTGTAGAATTTGCTTCCAAAACAAGTCTAATTTTGCTTATGAGTAGTGATTGGAGTGGTCTGCAGAGTATTGTTGCAAGCCTTTTTGACCAATGGGAGCAGAATAGAGATGCAACCTAATTTTCTACCCATTGAGACCCCAACGGATGCTTGATAAGCTAGCTAGACTTGATTCAACTGTCTTCATTTTATTTGATTTAGAGTAGTCTTTCCATTTAATGCATAAGTGATTGGAATTCTTTCCCAATCAATAATCTCCACAAGCGAAGAAAGCATTGTTGTGTGAGCCATTTGAGGCATCATATCTCACAACCTAGTTTTCTACCTATGCAAGCTTTGGTAGCCTAGATTGGAAAAGATTAGCTACTCTTTTGTCTTGAAAGTTGCATTGCTAGTCTAAAAATTTGTTATACATTGCAATAGTTCAAGTAAAGACTGTCCTGACGCTTGATATCAAGTTAGAATGGTTAGAATAATGATCATTTGTCAGAATCTAGAATTATTGCTGTTGTGCATTTGTTTTGTATTTTTTATATCTCCAAGGTTTCTTTTGCATAGAAAGTTATTAATTGAGATATTTACGGATAGAGTACAGACAATTGTTGAGACATTTTAGGAAATGATTGAATCAAACATTATAAATATTTATTTTCTTAATGGAAATGTTTGAGCTTGTCTTATTATTGCTAAATTAATACAATTGATCCATAATTTGTTGGTGTAATATTCTTCATTTGGTATGTGAGCAAGAGTCGAGAGAATTTCTAAGCTTGTGAGATCGTTTACGATATGTGAAGATTCCCTGAAGCATGGATTGTGTTAAGACTGCAAGCTGCATGTTATGTTAAGACTGCGTAGACTGTGTGGACAACCCGTGGTGAGTGTACAGCGTATGTGTATCTGCAGTGTAAACCTAAATGTGTATGTTGTTCGGGGAAGACTAGTGGAATTGGAACATTTGCATGGCCTGAGTGCTACCTATGGAAGCATGAAAGTATAACATCGGTTCTCTCTTCTCTCAATTCTGGGTTTGTAAAACAGATCATAGAGAAATCTGATTCACCTCTTTTCTTCCCCTTTTCGTCGTCCCCTAAGGATAAAGAGATTTTCTAGGGCCTGGTTCGAAATTTTAGGGAGGAGGAATTTTAGGATTCCATCCAGACAAGTTTCTTCATTTATGTTTCTTCTAGGCATCCTCCAATTTTGAACAAATTCCGATGGTGGAATTTCAAATAAATTGATGCCCTAGCTATCACACCCAGAGGGAACCCTTGAAGCTACTTTGACTAGGGGATTTCTTGAAGGTGTGCACTTTGTAGTTCATCATTCAAAACCTTTTCTCTTAACTATAGGTGATCATCGGACGAGCCTTTACCACGGTATGTCTCTCAACCCTTGGTCTCTTTATAGTATTTCTCTCAAAGGGTTTTTCATGGAAAGTCACCCTAGCTTCTCCCAAAGCTCACACTTTAATTGAATATTTCCATTGAATGAGCCATCCTTGCCTCACTTTGAGCCCTAGTATAAACACATCAATCACAAGTGAGGGATTTTGGAAGTTTTGATCTTAGGCATTCATCATTTTTTAATATTCTTAAACCCAAGGTCATCCTTCCCTCAAGCCTTTCTTGGAGAGCCCTTCTTTTGCTTTTAAAACAAATAACCTATTATTTGAGCCTCTCCTTTGAATGGGCTTTGGAAATCACATTGTGCATCACTATTGACCTCATCATTCTAGTGATTTCCTTCATGCGGGGACTCCTCCCATCAGTGAAAGTCCATAAAGAGCAGGGAGCTTTAGCTGAGGTGACAATGGGCTATTGCTCCATTGTTGCCACTTGACCTAGTAGTTGCTCTATAGGAACCCCTCCTAGGACCCCTGCTAGTTTGAGTGGTAACAGGATCCTCTATGATCTCATGGATGAGTAGAAAGCAAGAGTCAATTGCTTTGAGTAGTGTTGAAGTTGAGTACATGGCAGCGTGTGAAGTTGGTAGAGAATTTGTCTGGTTGAGGAAGTTGTTATCCGACTTGTTTGAAGGACCAATGGACCCTACAATTATACAATGTGACAACAGCAGTTGCATAAGGTTGTTTGAAGACCCTGTATTCCATGGAAAGACGAAGCACATAAACAACAAGTATCATTATATATGACGCAAGATGGAGTGTTACAACTACAGTATATCTCCATTGATGAGCAGGGAGTTGATATTTTGACAAAATCTCTTCCTAATAAGAAGCTTGTGTATCTGGGAAACAAGCTTGGATTGGTTGATATCTCCTCCCTAATTGAGAGGGAGAGATAGACACATTGTTCTTCTCTTCACTTTGTGAAGGAAGAATGGCAGATTGGGTAAGCATCTGGTTTCCGATACTCTTTTAGGATGATGTAGGGCATCTAATAGATAAGAGTAGTCGAAGAGGAAATTCCTTGAGGATGTGTTAATCCAAGACAGGAATTGTCCTAGAAGGACATACCTTGTCAACATTCACATGGGGTATGTGCCTTGAGAGACAATGATGATGGTGTTTATAAATCATTGGTCTCCCCAGCATTGTGCTCTGATCTTGCGAAGAGATAGAGTTGTTAGTCAAAGCCTTGATATGTTACAATGTTGGTTGGTATGATGAGATTCATTGATATAAGCTAATAAGATAGCTTATGAGATGGCTTACCAATCGGACTCTTCTTATGAGATCTCTTCAGTTAGAGAATGTAATTGTACCATTATTAATACCTCCCTAGTTAAGAGGGAGTGTTGAAATATTAGGTTTGGTCTTCATAAATATGAAATGTACTCTTGATTCTTGTATATTGTAAAAAGAAGGGAAAATTATTATTGTTATTTTTATAGTATGGGTTTCAAGCTCAAGGTCATTTTATTTATAGGTCAAGCACCCACTGAGTGCTTCTAGGGTTTGTCATAGAGTCAAGAAGTCCATTGAGTCATTGTCATATGAAGGACACCCCATTAGGCATCTTGTAACATGTCAAAAGAGTTATTTGTGTGTCTATGTGTCAAAATACCCTCCCCTCTAAGACCAAGTCGGCCTGGCAGCTAAGAAGTTGGCCTCATTAGGGCATGTCGTCCTCATTCGAAGCCTATGTATAGGAGAGAAATCAACCTCCTATGGACATTCATTCATTCTCTTATCATCTAAGCAAAGAAGAAGAAGAAAGGCTAGCGAAGGAGAAGAGAAGGAAGAAGGACGAAGTTTTGGGTTGATTCTCTCTCTCACACACACACACACGTGCAAAGATAAGGCTAGGATTTTGCAGCTACAAATTCAAGGTTTTCAAGTTGCAGAAAGAAGGTCAAAATTGGTGGAAGAAAGGACTATTAGGTCACCTACTAGCCCTAGAAAAAGAAGCAACCCAAGTGAAGGAGCAAGGAAGCCTTGGAAGCCCTAATTTCCCTCACACATGTGGAAGCACCAACTGTTGTAGGGGACAAAAATTTCAAACCTACAGTGGAGGCTGAATTCTGTAGTTGGGGGTCAAAGTTGTGCAGCTGGAAAAGATTTGACTGGGTTTGACTTGGATAGAAAAAGCACATCATCAAGAAGGTTTGGCTTGGTCTTGGAAGGGTCTTGGTCTTGGTCTAGAGGTCCTGGAATTCGTCATTTGAAGAATCTACAAGAAGAGAAAAGATTTGTGGGTTTTCCTTTCAAGAGGAGAGGTTTTGGCCCTGGTTTGCAGCCTACATCTATGTTCTTGTGTACTATTGATCTTCATGTTTTTTGGTAGTTGTTTGATGATAAAAACAACATAATAATAAAAGAAGACGCTAATAATCAAGAAAAGTAAAAAAAACACATCACAAGCAATTATCAAGTCTAAGCGAAATCACCCTAATTATAACCTTCTTGATTTCTCAACAATGATACTACCTCTATAGGGACTCTGGGTGCTCCCTCTCTGCTTTCTTCTAATATCATGATCAAAGATGCCTAGCCCTCTTCATCAAAGAGATATCCATATTCAACCAAATATCTCAATTCTTGCATGCCCTACCCCATCATGGGACTACCAAGAAGATCACCCCATAATTTCATGTTGCTCCATTAAATCAAGGTAACAAGAGATAGGTAGAGCTCCTGTTGATTTTTGTAGCTCAGGCATGTTGAAATATGTAACTAGGTTCGGTCTTCATAAATATGAAATGTACTCTTGATTCTTGTATGTTGTAAAAAGAAATAAAAATTATTATCGTTATTTTTTTGTAGCACGGGTTTTGCTGCATTCAAATTATCAAAGTTCCAAGGAAGCGAAAGTACCAACTTTTTCAACAAGGATCGGATCACAGATCAGCAGTTAGTGTGTCATGGTCATCTCATTCTACAAGTTATATCTTGTAAATGATCTTAGTAAAACCTTGAGTTATGTAACAACCTAGGTAAGCCTATAATTTGATGATGAATTCCATCCTAGGATGTTTTTTAACCTCACTGACTACCTGTGTCTTTTGACACAGCGAATCAGAAGAGTTTTTTCCCTCCCGCTTAAACCCCCAAAGCTAGGGTGAAATTTATTGTCGAATTATTAGGTGAGTCCTAGTGTCTTAGTCGAATCTAATGTAAAAGTGGTTTAAAAATAATTTAACCTAATTGGCTTAATTATTTTATTACAAATCACTGGGTTTACTAGATCATATTGTGTCGCGGATGGGTTATGTGTCTTGAGGGTCTAGGACGAACGTGTATTCTCTCTTTGAGTCTTGTAAATGAAAAATCATATGTATTAGAGGGTTGGAAAACTAATTAATCCCCTCATATGTAAATTAATAATTTTTCTGACAAAATAAAATTAAATCCTAAACCAAAAAATTAATTAATTAGAGTCAAAGTAAATTGTCTTAGGAAACTAAATTCTCCAAATGGAAAAATTCTTGGGTCTTAAAAGGGTCAATTTTTAAAGATCCTCCACTAAGGGAATATTGTATATTTCAAGGAAATTTGGACCCTTGGACCTTGGTGGTTAAGTCAAAGTCAAAATTTTTGAGAAATTAGTTCAAAATAATTGATTTTGAGCTAATTAAAAATGAATTAAATGATAAATTCGAAAATTCTTCAAAAATAAAAAATCAAGGGCCAAGATTAAAAGATCTTGAAGTGTTTATCAACGGCCAAGATTATTTTGGCAAGGATCAAAGAAACTAGTCGTTATTTTTTCATTTGGAGGATTTATTTATAAATTAGATAGTCAATTGAGTCTCTAATCATCTTGATCTCTAGCTAGAATTGTTGTTGAAGCATTTTGTAAATTATTGTCCTGCTGGGAACTATTTTTTCTACTATAGTACAATCTTTTGGGATGCAACACAAAGTGTTCTTATTCGTTGATCTATGGTATGTATTAACTACAGGCTTCCTATGTGGTGCTTTACTTGCTATATTTTGAGATAATACATAGTGTTTGCAGGTACTCAATCCTTGGTCTCCAAATTCACAGACTGAGCAAGGATCATCTTGCTTGGATTCCTAGTTTTTATATGGTGGATTAAATCTTTGCTAGAGTTATAGTGAGCAATATTTTTCTGAAGCGTTTTAGCCATTCTTTCAAGAAAAATATTATAAAATTATTTTCTTAAAATTTATTTAAAATACCCATGTACAATTTGTAAAATAATTTTGTAATTTTAAGTGTTAATTATTTTTCTACCTTGGGTTGGTTTTAGTTTTATTTTTGTATATATTGGGGTTTTGGTGTTTCTATTTTCATTCTTGCAAGTTAAATCGAGAAACCAAGTGGGAGAAGAGTTAGATCTAGGCCCTTGAGGGTAATATCTAGTCTCTTGGAACAAATTTTAGGTTTCCCACGGAAAAATTTTGGAAAAATCAAAGGAGTTGAAGCATAAAAATTTTTGAGCAAGGGTTTCAACCTTTTTGGAACTTTTAGGCATAGGTTTGCCTTGCCCTAGGCCTCCATACCCTCTTTTTCCCAAACGCTAGCCTCACTAGGTATAGCGTTGGCCCTTTAAAGCCATATTCTTCATCCTTGTGCCCCAATCTATCATCCTAGCCCATTTATCCCCGCAAATTTGCCTCCCTTAGCCTTGTTCTCCAATTCTTGACCTCTTTTTGCCCCAAAACTAACCTAAAACCCTAAGCTGAAGCTTTAAAGCTAAATACTTGGCGGTTTTACAGGATTAAGGCCTCAAAATTCTTATTTTTCAAGAGGCAAAGTGATCCCAAAATTTCAACGATTTTCACTGGTGGGATCTTAAAGGCCTTGGGCCTAGGATTTGATCTCTAAACTCTTGTTTTCTGAAATTTTATTAAAGCAAGCAAATTGCTAATAATTAGGCCTTAAAATCACAAACTAAATGGTCAAAGTCTTTTAAAATTGCAAAATCTTCATTTTCACAAATTTTGGCCTCTTGGATATTTGAGTTTTGGCCTAAATCTAGCATTTAAGCTTGTTGGATTTTTCTGCATAACTAAAATTTTCTGTTTATCTGAAATTTCTGAATCAAATACTTAATTAGGGCCAAAAACTGAAATTTTCAATTTCCGGAAAATTATTCTATTTTTTGAAATATTGGGCATCTATTTTTTCCTTCATTAGTTTTGTTGATCTGTGGTTAACTCACTGCTGTAATAAACATATCAGTTTTAAAAATTGTCGAGTCAAACTCTCTAAAAGCTCTAAAATTGAAATTTTCAAGTTCTAGTGCATTTTGCTATTTTTTGGCATATTGACCATCTATATTTGGCATTTTTAGCTCGTTGATCTGTGGTTGTTTACTACTGTAAACTAACAAATCAGACCTGAAATTTCATTGAATACATCATCATAAAGTGGGCTAAATAAGTTAATTTACATTTGCTGGTCATTGAGAATTTTTGTGTTTTATGTCTAAGGCAAATTTCATGATTTGAAGTGGTTTCCTTACCACTATTATAACATTGATCAAGTCTAAATTTTATGAATAATTACTGCTGATATAAATTGTCATAGACTTGGAATTGGCTTATCTTATCTCTGCACTCAGAATCTGACATTGATTTTGTTGATTGGCATAATATCTTGTGTTATTATTCATTGGTGGATAAAGTTGGTTATTTGAAATTTACACTTGTATCTCTTAGCACTTATTTTATTTAAAATTGCATCTCAACATTGTTAAGTACTCTTGCATTAAGATAAATCTCACATAAGTACTTAAGTAACTTAAGCAATCTTAACTCAAGATAATCTCACCCATAATCTTGTGCATAAGCATACTAGATTTAGATTGCATTAATAATTTACCTCCTAGCATAAGCTAGGTTGATAGAGATATAGGGCACCGGCAACCCTCCTCACTTAGCTTGAGGGGCCTCGACAACTCTTTGATGGTTAACACGGTGACCTTGCAGTGGTCAGAGCCACAGTCTCTGCAACACCGGAGGCATCGCATGATAGGAGCACAACAGAAGGTATCGTTAATCAGGCCCTACCCTGCTTCCTGTTGGCCTCCTTCCCACAACCTACTTTGGAGACCAACGTCAAAATAGTTAAAGGAAGGTTACATCTAGATTAGGCATTTAACTAAAAATAACCAAGATCTTTGCATCACACATAGGTCATAGGTTTGTCTATCATTCAGATTAGTCAATCATCTTAAGCAAAAGGTGTCCATCCAGTCATTTGGTTCCAATTTATTATAAGCAAGAATTTGTGACTCCATTAAGGCACTGGTCTCATACTTTAAAATCTAATCTAATCAATAATCTTGCTCGAATTTAACCAATTGGCTAGGCCACTCATCCATGTCTCCCAAACAAGGTGGTTTCCAACTTGTTTTCCTTCATCCCATTCCATAGGGACTACCCCCTTAGCCTGATGTTGGGAGACAACTAGAATGAAGTGGGCAGGGAGCATTGTCGCGGTGCCTATACAATCCAAGCGACAACAGGTTTCATGCTCAAGATCTTTTTATATAGAGGTCAATCACCCATTGAGTGCTTCTAGGGTTTGTCATAGAGTAAAGAAGTCAATAGAGTCATTGTCATATGAAGAAGACCCCATTGGGCATATTGTAACATGTCAAAAGAATTATTTTTGCATTTAAAGTGTAAAAATACCCCTGCAAGTCCAAGTCGGTCTGGCAACTAAGAAGTCGACCTCATTAGGGCATGTTGTCCTCCTTGGAAGCCTATATACAAGAGGGAACTCGACCTCCTATGGACACTCACTCACTTCTCATCATCCAAGCGAGGGAGAAGCAAAAGAAAGGCTAGCGAAGAAAGATAGAAGGACAAAGGATGAAGTTCTTGGGTTATTCCTCCCTCTCTCTCTCTCTCTCTCTCTCTCTCTCTCTCTCACTCTCTCTCTCTCTCTCTCGCTCGTGTGAAGATAAGGCTAGGGTTTTGCAGTTGCAAGGTCGAAGTTGTGAAATTTGAAGAAAGAAGGTCAAATAAAGGACTCCTAGGTCACCTACAAGCCCTAGTAGAAGCAACCCAAGCAAAGGTCAAAGGAAGCCTTGGAAGCCCTAAAAGTTCTCACATGTGTGAAAGTAGCAATTGTTGCAGGGGCCAAAAATTTCAGACCTGTAATGGAGGCTAAAATTTTGGAGTTGGGAGTTGAAATTGTGTAGTGGGAAGAGATTTGACTAGGTTTGACTTGGATAGAAGAAGCACATCATCAAGAAGGTCTGGCTTGGCCTTGGAAGGGTATTGATATTGGTCTAGAGGTCTTGGAATTCATCATTTGAAGAATCTATGAGAAGAGAAGAGATTTGCTAGTTTTCCTCTCAA
This sequence comes from Pinus taeda, assembly GCA_000404065.3. Lineage (NCBI taxonomy): Eukaryota > Viridiplantae > Streptophyta > Pinopsida > Pinales > Pinaceae > Pinus > Pinus taeda. The sequence goes on from APFE031665866.1 coordinate 70,848, forward strand.
GTGGAGAGGTTTTGGCCTGGCTTGCAACCTACATCTTTTGTTCTTGTGTATTGTTGATCTTCTTGTTTCGGTAGTTGTTATATGATAAGAACAATATAATAATAAGAGAAGACGCTAATAATCAAGAAAAAGTAAAAATACATCACAAGAAATTATGAAGGATAAGAGAAATCATCCTAATTGTAGCCCTGTAGATTTCTCAACATGGTTTCAAAGCTAAGGTTGTCTAAGGGCATGATGAAGATCACTACATCTTTGAAGAAGTCAATGAAGAAGTTTTTTACAATGGCAAGTCATCTCAAGCAAGGCATCAAAGCATTTTGGGATCTCCTATTGTCTATCAAGAATCATATGACCAAGAATTCTACTACAAAGGACAAAGGGTTATTCTCATCACTTATAGGTACGTTTGTAGATGAAAATATATGGGTAATTGACAGTGGAGCATCCAAACATATGACAGGTGAGCACAAACAACTAAAGACCTTATCAAGAGGGAAATCTTCCTACGCTATTGAACTTGGTGACAAGAAGAGCTATCCTATAAGAGGAATTGGATCAACCTCGTTGGAGCTGGAGAATCGAGGAAACATACATCTCAACAACATTCTATGCATACCAGGCTTGCAAAAGAATTTACTTTCTATTTCATGTCTAGAAGATATGGGAGATAGAGTCGCTTTTATAGATGGAAATTAATGGTATGAGATAATGTTCTAGCATCAACAATGCATAAATTATTGGCATTCATGAAGGAAGACTCTACAACTTACTCACACCTCTATCTCAAGCCTTGGTTCACATTGAAGTCGGCCCATGTGAGCTTTGGCATAGAAGGTTTGGATACCTTCACCACAAAATCTTACCAACTCTCAAGACAATGGTGAATGGCAACCCTGAACTTAAGGAGAATCATGAAGGAGTTTCCAAGGGATGTACATTAGGTAAAAATATTAAGAAACCATTTGGAAGTAGTGCTTCAAGATCCAAGGAAATCCTGGATCTCATTCACTCTGAAAATATGATATTTGTGGTCCTATTTCTACAAAATCTCTAGGAGGTCATATATACTATGTAACTTTCATTTATGACCATTCAAGGAAAACTTGGATCTATTTGTTGAAGTCCAAGGATGAAGTATTCGAAAAATTTCAAGAATTCAAAGTATAAGTAGAAAATCTTACAGAAATAAGGATAAAAATATTGAGATTTGACAATGGAGGAGAATAAACATCAAAGGAGCTCATAGCTTTCTGTAAGAAGGCTGGAATTAAGAGAGAGTTAATAGTTCCATACAATCCATAGAAAAATGGAGTAGCAGAATGAAAGAACCGCCCAATTGAAGAAGGTGTTAGAGCTATGTTGCATGATCAAGACTTTCCTCAATTTTTGTGGGGTGAAGCATCCAAAACAGTTGTCTACATTCAAAATTGAAGTCCTCACAGATCATTGGACAACATGACTCCTGAAGAAGCATTCATTCGGAAGAAACCAAGGGAAGACCATCTCCGGATATTTGGTTGTCCTGTCTACATTCACATTCCAAAAGATAAAAGAAAGAAGTTGGATCCTACAAGCATGAAAGGAACATTTGTTGGCTATAATAACACTTCAAAGGCATATAGAATCTACATAAAGGAAAGGAACCGAATTGAAGTAAGTTGAGATGTGATCTTTAATGAAAGTGTTGCATATAAGAAATCTAAATATCTCTCGATTGACTCTAATGATGAAGAACTACCAATATTTGAAGAATGTTCTAGGGAGAAAGAAGATTCCAATCATGAAGAAGAAGGTCGCAGTGAACCTGTGCAACAAGTCATCATTCTTGAAAATAGAAAGAGACCTAATTGGTTGAAGTCTACTCTGAAGATGCAAAAGGACACAGAGCAGCTGAGGGTACATTCTAGGAAAGTAAGAAACTTAAAATATATTCAGGGTATGCAACTTATATGACAAAGTTGATTGAAGCAGAACCATCCACCTTTGAAGATGTTATCAATCATCAAGAATGGAAAGATGCTATGAATGAAGAATATCAATCAATAATGAAGAATGGAGTTTGGGAAATCGTTCCTAGGACGAAAGACAAATTTGTGTTGACTTCCAAGTGGATCTACAAGATTAAGCATGCAACAGATGGAAGTATTGATAAATATAAAGCAAGGTTTGTGGCTAGGAGTTTTCCCAACAGGAAGGCATCGATTATGAAGAGACATTTGCACCTACAGCTAGATACACGACTATTCAGTTGTTGGTCTCTTTAGCAACATTGATGGGATGGCACATCCATCAAATGAACAAAATTCTTGAGTGGCACTATCGATGAAGAAGTCTATATAGAAAAACCCTTGGGATTTGAAGTGAATGATAGAGAGACTCACGTTTGCAAGCTAAAGTGTTGATTTGTGGTAACATCAGATGTGCTCTATCCATGAAAATTGGTGGAGAGGCTAAAACACATGAGATCTCCAAGACCCAGAAATGGTTTGGACTGATTGTACACGGTTTGGGATATATTAAAATAATTAATATTTTTAATGGAGTTCCTAAGTCTAGCCTTAGGAAAAATAATATATTAATGGGTATTAATATAAAACTGGGTTAGAAGGTTCCAAAAGTCATGGATCAAGCCAAATCTAATCTTAGTTGTTGATTAGAGATTTAATCTCGGCCGTTGAAGGACCAATGAGAAAAGTATAAGAAGAGGCTTGAGGGTCAGTTGGAGAACACACCTGAGTAATCAGTCATTCATTTTGATAGAGAGAGATTGCTAAGCAAAAGTGAATTAGTGATCAGCAGTGAGGGGCAGTGAGTTTTGGATAGAGAGGCGAAGACAGTACTGAGAGACTAGCGCAGAAGCAGGGAGAGCAAGAGCAGCAGCCAGTTCAGGCCACGCAGAACCCAGCAGAGACAATGCATAGGCCAGAGGGACTACGTCATCCATGCAGAGGTTGCTTGAGTGATGTAGAGGGTCCCAGAGGCTACGCAGTGCCTCATAAGGCTAACGCAGAGGGTCCTGGGGCTGACGTAGGTCAATAGGAGGATGACACAAAGGCCAGAAGGGTCAGTGCTGAGCTTCAGAGTCGCCAGAGAGGGTTTCGTGGGATAGGTTTTCTAAATACCTGTTTCTAAATATAGAGGTATTGTTGTCATGTATTTTACTCTGTTGGGTGAGCCAGTTAGGCACCCAGTTGTACTCAAGGAAATATTGCATAATAATAAACCCTCATAATAGCTGCACCAGTTTTCCCACATTGGGTTTTTTCCGGGGACATTTGTTCAAAAATAACGATGTCACTTGTGTGTGTTTTCTTTCAGCTGTTGATCTGTAGATGTTGTGACTGTATTGTGTTTATTTTGGTGTTTAAATGTTTTAAATAATTTGTTCAGAATTTACAAGTAGAAGAAATAAACTAGCAGAGTACAAATAAATTTTCTAATGAATAGACTTAGAAAATTCAACATGGTATCAGAGCATGGTTGCAGACCACAGGAGAGCTGAAGGCATCAGCTGAGCAAAGCATTTGCAGCAGATTTAGTTGTCCCGAGTGATAGAGTTGATCCTTGCAGAAAGCAACAGAGGAAGGGTTGATGCAAAGGGACTGCGTCATCAGTCTAGGCCTCAGAGAGGCCAGTGCAGAGGCTGAGGAGGGCAGAAACAGACTCATGCATAGGCCAAGAGGGCTAACGCAGTTGGCTGAGGGAGTTGTTTTGCCAGTGTTGGGATTACGCAGAGCCAAGAGGCTCAATCCTTCAGTTGTTGGGCAATGTTTCTAAAACCAAAACCGGTGACTGAACCAGTCCACCTAATGAACTGGTTTATCGACCAGAACCAGTTGAACTCGAACTGGTTAGGTCTAAACGAACCGGTTTTAGAAAAATACATTAAATAATTAATTTTAATGAAACAAAACCATTTTTAAGATTTAAAACCATCATTCCAAGCCAATAGAGACAAAATAAACAAAGTTTGCTCATTTATATACCATGTGGACGTGAATATATCAAAATGTCACCGAGTGCAATACATATCATCGACAAAATAGTAAAATACATAAGCAATGACTCAAATAAACAATTTGTTTGGTTTGCAATTTTATTGCCATAAAAAAACCCTTTATCTTGCACTAAATCACCACAATGAAAAGATATGGTTCTTCATTAATAATGAAAAATGGTTCACCTACCTCTACCATGTTTGGCTCTTTGAGATCATCAAAGATAGACCCTACAATACTTTCTCTGTGCTTCATGAGATGGTCTTTGACGCTAATTGGAATTGGAGTAATTGAGTATGTCAATTAGACATTTCTCTATTAAACTCTCAATATCCATGTTAGAGATAGGATCTCCACAAACAAACCAGTAATACAAATGCCATCTATGCCTTACAAATTTGTACACATCATGTAAAATAAACCTCAAATCCACCTTTATATATGGACAAGTGGGTCAACATGTTTTTCTTTCAAGATCTTCATGGTCTCAAGTTAAATTGCTTCTAGTTATATGGATAGGTCGACTCAGATTTAAAACTCTATTTTAAATCAATTTAATCTTCAGTCTATATGTCTTCTCAAATATTCCCGCATCCTGTCTTAGGTCAGCCCTTAAACATGAAAGAAGGTTGGGAATATATGTATAACCACAACCACAAAAATGTTCCAAAATCATGCACCCTCTGTAATTTTTCTACCAGGAACAGGTCTGAGCATACAATATCTATACAAGGGTTGATTATTCCTTTTCCTTCAATATTGAGCTTACCTTTTTATTTTAACCAAAGTGTGAGCAATAAGAGGTGAGGTGTTCCCTTAGACAAGCTCAAAGTATTCTTTGTTACATGCTGAAAGGTGACTACAACCATTGTTTCTAGTCTTTTCGTTGCTAGACTAAAGGATGATCCAGACATGAAATCGGGTTCAACCAGTATTATTTCTAAACTAGAGAACACATTCTGCTGGAGCACTCTTTCTGTTGATACATTTTGCTACTTGACTGTTGTTACATGTTTACTAGAGATTATTTCTAGTCTTTTGGCTGCTTGGCAAAAGGATGATCTAGGCATGAAATCAGGTTCAACCAGAAATCATTTATAATCTGAAAATAAACATTGTACTGGAGTGTTCTTTCTATTGATACATTTGCTACTTGAATTTTGTTACATGATTCTTGAAGATATACTTCACTACTGGAAACAGTGTTAAATCTACAGGATGTCTGAGATGTTGAAACAGGACCAGAGACAATGCACTTACAGCCTTTAAATTGTGAATTCTCCAAACTGACCATCCTCAATCGATTGGAATTCAACGTGCCCTACAGGCTACCAATACCATAGTGGAACAATGAACATGAAATTAGTACACTGTCTATGTTTTGTACAGTCCAACATGCCTTAAAAAAACTTGTAATGAAGAATCCCCTGCTCCCGAGTAGCGTAACCATAATGCAAATTTCAACCATAGAGTGACACAATTTTAGTTTCCATAGCAAACTTTCTTCACACCACATGCCAAACCAGCAATACAAATGGTGGAGGCTGGCATGGCAGGTAACCGGCCAGATTGACTACAAACCGGCCGGTAAGGACCGGTTAGGGCCAAAACTTCACCACATTGCCTTCCTAACTGGGTTTTTCAACTGGTTCCAACCAGTGGCCTTGCTGACCGACCGGTTAGACCGGTAACCGATTAGTTAGTCCAGTTTTTAAAAAAATGATGCTAGGGCGAAGGTAATTGTGGGTAGTTTGCGAGAGTGAAGTTGGTGGGGTACTGTGGTCATAAAAATACCTAACAGGGCAAAACCAAGGTAGAGGGAGTTGTTACGAAGGCAGATTTCTAGCCAAGGAAATTGGATCAGTGTTACAATTGCACAGACGATCAAAGAGGGGAAACTTGATGGTTGGCAGAAGTATTTCTAGGAGGGAAATCAGGACTCAAAGGGAGTCCAAAAGTGAACTTCTAGACAAGAATTAGAGGGACTCGAAGGAATCAAACCAAGAACTTCCTAACGGGAAGTAGAGAGACTTAGCAGGAGTCAAATCGAGAACCTACAGGTAGGAAGTAGAGAGACTCGGGGGAGTCGACAAGAAGAGCAGAGAGATGGCCGTGAATGGGTTGAGAGATCAGGACAGGCTGGACAAAGCCTCCAACTTTGTGGTATGGAAGGCTAGGATCTTGACCATTCTAGACAGACATCGTATCAAGGGCTTCCCCTTGAGAGTAAAGGTTATCCCAGTTGACCTGGTAGCTAATAAAAGGTACGAGGAGGAAATGGCTAAGGCAAAGTGCATCATCCTTGATGGGGTCAAGATTCATGTGGTCCAACATATTGCCGAGAAGGAAACAATAAGGAGATGTGGGACACTTTGAAGACATTATACGAACATACTCCCGTACAGAGGAAGATGCTGTTGGAGAATCAAATAAGGTCATACCAGATGTAGAAGGGAGAGAAGATAGATTTCTTCCTCGGTCGGTTGAAGGAGATCTGTGACCAACTGACTTCCATAGGGGCCATGTCGGATCAGGATTTGATGGTGAGGACCACACTTAATGCAGTCTCCGAGGAGTGGGAGACATTTGTCCAGAGCATACTGGGCAGGACCAGTCTTCCAGATTGGGAAGAATTGTGGATGGCTCTTTGTCAAGAAGAGATGAGATGGCTGACCAAGACAGGAAGTAGCAACAAAGGGATCAAGATCAAGAAGGAAGAGGAAGAGGATGCAGCTCTGGCATCTGCGGGAAAGCAAGAGAAGAGGAAGAAGAAGGCCCTCTCGAAGGTCAAGTGCTTGCACTATGGGGAACTAGGTCACTATGCAAACCAGTGTTCGAGGAAGAAGAACAAGGGAGAGGCTTTTGAGTCTAAAGCAATGCCAGTGAAGGTGGAGAAAGAAGTCGAGGAGGATGGCGATTATGGCATGAGTGCTCATGTGCCACTTGAGAAGAAGTGGGGAGACATCGAGTTCTAGTCAGGAGGACTACAGGCGATGAGGGGCAAGATCCTTGAGGTACCCAACCTCTTGGATTATACCTTGTTACGGCAGCCCTGAAAAGGAGTAGTAGGACCAACAGATGGAGGTAGAGACGGATGCGGATGAAGCAGCAGAGAGTGCTATAGTGCAGGAGTCCCCGGGAAATGCAAGGTTAGCAGGCTGCAACAACGCGAGAGGCACGGGAGTGTTGCATTAGTGCAGGATGGAACAGAGAGGTGTGAAATGGTGCGAGATGCAGGGAGTTGTTGCAGCAACATAGAGGTCAGTAGAGGGAACACTTGTTAGTAGCAGAGGGAGATTCAGCGTCATGAGTGTTTCTAGCCTGACAGGGATGTCAGAAGTTGGGTGGATCAGTTACTTACTTCTCAGTAACTAAGTTGCAGTGCAGTAGCACAATGCAGCATGATGAGAGGGGTTTGCAATGTAGATGCAGTGCTGGGAGGATGGACCAGCAGCAGCACGAATGCAGAGGGAGTTGTCGTACAGATGCAGAAGTGGCAGTGGCAGAGCCATGGGCAGTAGTACCAGTCCCCGGACGTAGTAGTGCAAAGGATGTTGGGCGGGGAGGCCTAACATCAGCACAAGGACCAGTGCCAGATAATCAGAGTAATGCTCAGTGAGGAGTATTTCTAGAGCACAGTCCTCGCTAAGAGGGAGTGTTGATTTGGGGTAGCATCGGATGTGCTCTAGCCATGAAAATTGGTGCAAAGGCTAAAGCCCATGAGATCTCCAAGACCCATAAATGGTTTGGACAGATTGTACCCGATTTGGGAGATATTAAAAATAATTAATATTTTTAATGGAGTTCGTAAGTCTAAACTTAGGAAAAATAAAATATTAATGGGTATTAATATAAAACTAGGTTAGAAGGTTCCAAAAGTCATGGATGAAGCCAAATCTAATCTTAGCCATTGATTAGAGATTTAATCTTGGTCGTTGAAGAACCAACAAGAAATGTATAAGAAGAGGCTTGAAGGTCAATTAGAGAACACACCAGAGTGATCAGTCATTCATTTTGCTAGAGCGGGGTTGCTAAGAAAAAGTGAATCAGTGATCAGCAGCGAGGGGCAATGAGTACTGGAAAGAGAGGTAGAGACAGTACTGAGAGACTAGTGTAGAAGTAGGGAGAGTGAGAGCAGCATCCAATTCAGGCCACGCAGAGCCCAAGAGAGATAGTGCGGAGGCCAGAGGGACTACGCCATCCACGAATAGGTTGTTGGAGTGATGCAGAGGGTCCCATAGGCTGTGCAGTGCCTCAGAGCGCTGATGCAGAGAGTCCTGGGGCTAACACAGGTCAGCATGGGGCTAACACAGGTTAGTAGGAGGCTGACGCAGAGGCCAGAAGGGCCAGCGCTAAGCTTCAGAGTCGTCGGAGAAGGTTTCGTGGGACAGGTTTTCTGAATACCTATTTCTGAATATAGAGGTATTGTTGCCGTGTATTTTTCTCTGTCAGGTGAGTCGATTAGGCATCGAGTTGTACTCAAGGAAATACTGCATAATAATAAAACCTCAAAATAGCTGCACCAATTCTCCCACATTGGGTTTTTTCCAGGGACATTTGTCCAAAAATAACGGTGTCACTTGTGTGTTTTTTTTCTTTCAGCTGTTGATCTATAGATGTTGTGACTGTATTGTGTTTATTCCAGTATTTAAATGTTTTAAATAACTTGTTCAGAATTTACGAGTAGAAGAAATAAACCAACAGAATACAGATTAATTTTCTAACGGATAGACTTAGAAAATTCAACATAAAGAAGACACTTTATGGCCTTAAGCAAGCTCCAAGGGCTTGGTATGCAAGGATGGACATGTACCTACAAATATTGGGCTTCTCAAAGAGTTTTTTGGATCTGAATCTCTATATCAAGGTAGTGAAGAATGAACCTATAATCATTCTCCTCTATGTGGATGATCTTCTCGTAACAGGTGTAGAAGGTCGTAACAAGAATGAAAGAAGCATTTGGCAGTAAAATTCGATATGGAGGATCTAGGGTTGATGCATTATTACTTGGGGTTGGAAGTTTGGCAAGGACCTGGTGAGATATACCTAGTTCAAGGAAAATATGTGGTTAAGATGTTGCAGAGGTTTGATATGATGGATTGCAAACCTATGACAACCCCTGTGATTACAAATTTGAAGAGGCTAAGAAGTTATGATTCAAGCCCCGCGGACCCTACCAAGTATAAACAATTGGTTGGCTCTCTGATGTATCTAGTAAACACTCGACCAGACATTTGTTTTGCAGTGAATATTCTCAGTCAGTTTCAGATAGAGCCCAAGTATGACCATTGGATAGCATCCAAGCATATACTGAGATATATGCGAGAAACAATCCATTACTGCTTGAAGTATGATAGAAAGAATGATGTACAATTGATTGGATATACAAATTTTGATTGGGGAGGCAGTGAGACAGATGGAAGAAGCACTATTGGAGGATGTTTCAGTTTGGGATCCCCTATGATATCATGGATGAGTAGAAAGCAAGAATCAATTGCTTTGAGTAGTGTTGAAGTTGAATACATTGCAGTGTGTGAAGTAAGCAGGGAAGTTGTCTGGTAGAGGAAATTGTTGTATGACCTGTTTGAAGGACCGATGGACCCTACGGTTATAGTTATACATTGTGATAACACCAGTTACATAAGGTTGTCCCATAAGGTTGTCTAAAGACCCAGTGTTTCATGGAAAGACAAAGCACATAAATAAAAAGTATCATTACATATGAAAGCAAGTGCAAGATGGAGTGTTGTAGCTACAACATATCTCCACCGATGACCAGGTAGCTGACATTTTGACAAAATATCTTCCTAATAAGAAGCTTGTGTATTTAAGAGACAAGATTGGATTGGTTGATATCTCCTCCCTAGTTGAGAGGGAGAGATATACACATCATTCTTGTCTTCACTTTGTGAAGAAAGAATGGAAGATTGGGTAAGCATTTGGTTTCCAATACTCTTTGAGGATGAGGTAGGGCATCCAATAGGTAAGAGTAGTCAAACAGGAAATTCCTTGAGGATGTGTTATTCCCAGATAGGAATTGTCCTAAAAGGACATACCCGTTGAACACCCGGGTTGGGTAGGTTGAAATGTAACTAGTTTCGGTCTTCATAATGACATGTGTAATTGTGATTTTATGTAATTGATGAAAAGAAGAAAACTAAAATTACTATTGTAGTGCTTGTCTCATGGGTTTCATGAGCAAGGAATTTTATTTTAGTAATGGCTCCCATTGTGAGCCTTTAGGATTTTTCATCTATTCATAAAAGTCAATTTAAGTCTATGTCATGTATGAAGGACCCTTCTTCGGCATATTACACTTATGTATGAGTCAATAGAAATGTCAAGTAGCCCTCTATGACAAGCACAAAGCATTCCTCTTCAATTCAGCTTCAAATGGAATTAATTAACTCCTACAAACAGTCATGTCAGCTCACCCTATTCACGTTGGCTTATTATAGAGGCAAACCACTATAAATAGGGTCATCCAAATTTCATTTAGACACAAGGATTTTTGGTGTTCAAGTCTGAAATGCGAGGTACAGAAAAACAGTGTGAAGGTGATCAAGAAAGAGCCTAAGGATCAGTGAAGGGAGAAGGAAGTCTTGGGTTTGTTTTTGGGTATTAGAGTTGTCACTTATGCAAAAAGGAAGTAACCATTTGTTGCAACAAGTCCGAGTTTCAGAGGCAACCATATTAAAGTCCTAAGTAAGGCTGAGTTTCCAAAGAAGTATCCTCCACCTCAAGCGAAGGAGATTAAGGACTGTCATCTACACGTGCAAGGGTTTTGATTTAGGGTCGAAACGTTGCAGGCCTGAAACATAGGAAAGAAAGCCTAGATCTGAAAGGAAGTCAAAGCAGAAGGAAGGAGCAGGCAGTTGACCATCATTGATTTAAGAGGGCAAGATAGGAAGCTTGGTGTCTTGGTCTTGGAGAGGTCTTGTTATCACTTAGGTTGTTCCCTGCTTCCTAAAGGGAATACGGCCGAGGTAACCACTAACCAGTCTTTTAGTTACAGGTCCTAGCCTACCTGCAACCAGAGAGGGCTCTCTCTTTATAATTTAGCATTGTTGTGGGTGATTTTAGGCTAGTTATGGTGCACTGATTTTGTTTTAAATTTGGGATGTTGGTAAATTCAAACAGAGATGGTGTCTAGATTACAAAGCAGTCTTAATCATTGGGCAATGGACTTCATGACTGTTTACTGCTGAAGTATGTCTTTGAGGGAATGGTATTGCTGCAAAGCCAGACAGGCATCTGTGGAACAATTATTCAAGTTTGGGTGATGAAAGCATGGAATCAGTGAGTGAAAGGAAATCAAGAATCTTCCACTATGTTGATTGGGGAGAAAATGAGAATATTGTTTAAGAGCAATTAAGAATTCATAAATAGTATTCACAGCGAGAGAATAAATTTAAATATGAGCAATTAAGAATTCATATCCATGGCTAATTCTGAAGAAAACATATTTAGAAACAAAGACTGAGCAGAGGGTGTATTTAAACAAATCCTAAGCTATTCCTTTTCCCTATTGCTAAGAACATGAAACATATATGAATTTTTTGCATACACCGAAAGACAAAACAAAGTTGAGGGTAACTTATTGTTCCATTAAACGACACAGGAATTCTGCAACATAACACAGTCCTTCATTTCCACCTTCAGACAGTATAGGAACCAGGAACTTCACCAACAATTTGTATTAGCAAAAAGTCTGAGATATACAATACAGCTCTTCTGAGAGAGATTCACAACAACCAACCCCCAATACGTTCTATGAGGGGATATATATACAAAAATAGGAGATAAAATATCTAGACGATGAGTCATTGTGCAATAAATTACATCACCAACTCTCTTACAGAAATAAAATAAAGAAATAACTGCAGCAGTTAATATTGGTATGGCAGCTGTCTTTCTGTCAGACAAATTTTTGACTTTTTGGATCAACAAAGTTGGCTGTAGCTGCGTCTTTAATCTGCGTTTGTTGAGCACGTTGTCTTAGTGCATTGCTGAGTCACTGCCTTGATGTATTCTGTAGTTCTTGTGTATTTGATCCTTTGCTGACCTGAACTGTGACTGAGATCTGAAGCTGACAAAGGAAGAGTAGACCAAAATTACCTGGGCAATACTTCCAGCATTGCTTGCCACCAATCAGCTGGAGGTAGTTGATGTCTCCTTATCTTTATGAGTGTCTCATCTGCTTCAGTATATCTATAGAAATTTGGAGGAATTTCAAACAGATGATTAATCTCATGCTCAATAAAAAATAAATTATCCAATTTATCATATGGAGATTTCCCAGAGGGAGGTCCTTCTTCTTCTGTGGAGCTGGTAGATGCTGTAATCTGATTTTCAACATAATTGTTGATCCTGGTGGTGTATTGTTCACGGGACAATAGTTTCCAGTACCAGTCACTAGGCTGGGTAATCCTCTACTTTGCAATGCTACTATTTTTGTCCTAAAATCATTTACTTCTACCTGCATCTCCTAACATTTCCTTTCCATAGTTTGTGTGAAATTTCTCAAGTTCAACACTTTCTTCGCTGTCAGAATAGTGTCAGTTCGACTGTTAATATCTAGCACTGCCAATTCTTCTTTAGTGTGAGTATTCAGGAAATGGATCATTTTGTTAGCCTGCTCAGGCATGATCCCCAATGTTGTCCTGGCCTTTTGAATTTCGAACTGAGCCATGCCTATTAACTCAATCTGCTCATGTATGGCCTGTATTGATCTCCATTGGTCATTAATTGATTGGCCAAATTTGGCCCACAAAATCTTTTTAATCTCAGCCAGAGTTTTGTCTAGAAGCAGTTCTTTTTCTAAGGCTTTTACTCTAGTCTCTAGGGCGTTTATTTCCCTTTGCTTCTCGGCCACTGTCATTTTAGACTTGTCATAACTGGCCTCTAGTTTGGCCAATCTTTCTTTGGCCTCATTTATTTCTGTCACTTGAATTTCAAGCTCCTTGACAGCTTTCATTAAGTCCTCCATGCTCATACTGGATTCAGGTGTTTTTGTTGTTGCTGTTGTTGCATCTGTAGTTGATGTAGCTATTGTAGGTGTTGGAATAGCAGGAGGGGCTGTTGCTGTTTGTGTATGAGGAGCAGCTTCAAGAGTTGAGGATTCTTGAGGGGATTGGGAGGTTGACTCCCCTTGTTTATCCTGCAAGGCTTTCTCCAATTCTCCCTCCATCTGTAGTATTCTCTGATTCATCTTTAGAAGCAGATCCATGGTCTCATCAACCTGTTTTTCTTGTGCAAGTTATGTTGTTTGAGGGTGAATGGTTGCAGGCAGCTTTGCCTGCTTTCTGAGTGCAACAATGACATCCTCCTTTTTCTTCATAAGGGCCTTGATACCCTTTGGATCCTTAGGATCATGTCCTAGATCAATAATTATGTCCTTCAAAGTTTTTATTCAGTTGTCCTTGGCAGTGGAAGACATCCTTTCCAAATCCAATTGTGTATTTGTATTTTTTAGTGATTCTTTTAACTGATGCGCCACCATGGCCCTGTCTGCAAGTGTGGCATAAACCATTTCCCGTGTTTGCTTATGCAGTTCAATTTTATCCATGGGATGTATGTCCTTAGAGAGGACCTCTAGATTTGTCTTTTTGTAGTCTGCAGATGATTTGGGTTTTGGAACTTTAGGCTTGAAATGAGTAAAAATCATCTTGTCCTCCTTGATATCATAAGCTGCCATCAATCTTTGTTGCTTGGAGGGTGTTGTTTTTAAGAATTGATCATAAAGTTGTACTCTTAAAAGTTCATTTTTTGCCTTAATTTCCATAAAAGTTCCTTTGATACCAGTTGGCTGCTTGCCCTGCTGTCTGGAAGATGACACCTTTGTACTATGTTGCATACCCTGTTCCTGCTGGAATGAGCTGGTAGCAGTTTGCTGGCTGGACTCTCTCTCTTTGTACCCTTTCTTCACTGATTTCTTCTTTAGCCTGAGGGTTAATTCTTTGCCTCTTGGCTTCTGGTTGCTGTGTTGACCCACTTGGAGGTGTGGCCTCCTCTCTATCCCATTTCTTACCTCTTTCCTCATTTAGAGGAGTTTGCAAGACTGGAATTTGTGATGTTTCAGTTTGTTGGGGAGGGGCTTGCCCTTGACTCTGATCTTTGGAAGTTGTGGGTTGTTCTGTCTCTATTTCCTGCTGTGTATCCATCACTTCTTTTCCTTTTGTTGTGGTTGTTGTTGTTGCAGATACTTGCTAGACAGTCTGTGCAGCTGCGACAGTGGATGTGCCTTCTCCAACTTGGTGTGGCAGCTTGAATGTCACCTGGTGAACAGAATGCAAGTCAAGATTTTTTTCTAAATCTTTTACATTTTGCTCCATTATCTCTTCTTGAGTAAATTCCTCAATTAATGTGCCTGGTACCCACTCATCTTTGTTGGCATATTGTTCAATTTGTGGATATGGACAATGCTTGTAGGCTAACAGCCTATATTTGACTCTTCTAGCACTCATGAAGCCATTAGGTTCATAAGGGACCCACCATAAACTCCTTTTTAGTTTGAGCTGTTGCCCCAGTATTTGATCAGCCTCTTGCCAACCATCCTTCTTGTTCATGATGAAGGGGCCTAGATGGTCTTTGAATTTCAGGTTGGCTTTCTTCTTGGCACTATGAAAATGTGTAAGATTAGAATTGATGAGTTTCCTATAGTATTCCAAGGCAAACAATCTCATAGGTACATATCTTGGGAGCCTATAAGGACAGAGCTCATAGCCATAAATCCTAATGACTGTGTGATTTTGGTATAGATACCAATCACCTATTTTATAATTCTTAGACAACTGCAATATTTTCTGCATGTCATATGACAACCTGGGAGGAGGAGTTCTTTTCAAGAGACATGTGACTGGATAAACAAATTGGTCAATGAACTCACAGTAAGAATATGGAGA